>ML780492.1:204369-222456 GCA_009831015.1 Picea engelmannii | reverse complement strand
ACCACTATGGTTTGAAACATTTATTTGTACAACCAACATCAAATGCCAGGAAAACTAGGTGGATGGAATTTCTTAGCGAGTATGACTTCGAAATTAAACATGTCAAAGGCAGAGAAAATCAAGTGGCTGATGCACTTAGCATAAGAGCTCATGAAGTGCATATTTCAGCCATTAGAATTTACATGAAATATTTAAAAGATATAATTCTTGAAGCAGTAAATTCATATTAGTTTTATTTGCCAATAAAAGAAAGCTTATAGTAATAAAATTCACAACAAAAATTTAGAAAATTATGAATTAAAAGAGGATGGAATCCTCTTTTACATAGGAAAGGTGTATGTTCCAAATTCCACGGAGATAAAAAAAATATAGTGCTGAGAGAAATGCATAATGTGCCATATGCTAAGCACCCAAGATATAAAAAATCCATTACAACTGTAACGAGTCAATAATTTTGGATGAGAATGAAGAAAGAAGTGGATAACTATATAGCTTGATGTATAGAGAGTAAAAAGGTGAAAACAAAGCATAGACATCTAGCGAGGCTGTTGCATCCACTTCCCATCTAGAATGGAAGTGGAAAGTGGTTACGGTAGATTTTATTACAAAGCTGCCCAAAAAAATGAAGCAACATGATTCCATCATTGTGGTGGTGGAAAAATTGACTAAGGCATCACATTTTTTTCCTATGAAGACAACACAAAAGGAAACAAACATTGCAAATATTTACATGAAGGAAGTTGCCAGGCTACATGGAGTGCCTAAGGAAATAGTTTCAGACAAAGATTCCAAGTTTACATCCAAATTTTGGCGAGGTTTGTTGAAAGGATTTGGGACAAATATGAATCTTAGTACAATGTATCACCCATAGTCATATGGGAAAACATAGAGGACCAATAGGATAATTGAAGACATGTTCAAAATGTATGTGATGGATCAACCATCAAAATGGGAAGACTATATCCACTTAGTGGAGTTTGCTTATAATAATGGGTATCAAGCCTCATTAAAAATGAGTCCATTTGAAGCTTTGTATGGAAGGAAGTGTAACACACCAGTGAGTTGGGATAACCTAGTAGACAAAGCCATCTTTGGGAAAGATTTGTTAAAGGAAATGGAAGAGAAGATGGGAAGGACCAGGCATAATTTAAAGGCTTCCTAAGACAGGAAGAAGAGTTATGCAGACAAGAACATAGTTTTTAGAGATTTGAAAGTGGGGGAACATGTTTTCCTAAAATTTAAAGCAAAAAAAGTTCGATAAGATTGGGTTGTTCCCTGAAGTTGGCAACAAGATATTATGGGCCTTTTGAAATATTAGAAAATATAGGGACAGTTTAATACATGCTAACATTTTTATGCATCTATGAGAGTGCATAATGCATTTCATGTGTCATTATTAAAGAAATATGTGACTGAACCTAACCACATAATTGATTGGACTATGATCCAGGTGGAGCACGAAGGGGATTTCCGGGTGGAACCAATACACATCCTGAATGAGAAAGTCAAATTTCTTAGGAAAAAATACATATGGTTGGTAAAGGTTCAATGGACCTGATACAATCCTGAATATTCTACATGGGAGCATGAGGAAAATATGTGGGAAGAATACCTACAATTGTTTTCCAATTTTGAAGAAAATAGAAGCTGAAAACACAATACTCCATTTTTGGGCAGCTAGTTACCATAATCACATCTCATAAATTCTTGGTCGCCTATGTTGAGATGTGATTCAAGGCAGTGAAGGGGGTGCATTCCTTGGGTCAACATGTCGAGATGAACAAGGGATTATGGTTGGGACAACTGTTGGAGGGTAAATATTGCATAATTTTATTTTAATTTTCTAAGTGTTGTGATGTAAATTTATATATGTACTTGGGCATGGTGTGGTGCATCGAGGATGATGCACAATTTTAGAGGAGGGGAAATGTAAAATCCCCACTATAATCCCCAGTTTAATTAATGCATAATGTAGATATAAATGTGGCTATGACCAAACAATGTAAATGTAAAATGTATTTTCTTGAATTATAAATACATATAACATAATACCAATTGTTGGGATATGGATAGAGATGGGGGTTGATTAATCCACAAGAGAGGGGGATTCCTATAGATTGTCCAAGAGGGGTCCAAAGGGAAATAACCTATGGGTATTAATTCAAACCCACATTTCTAAATTTTATTATCATTTGGGGAAAACTTCTATTTTTTGGTTGAGTGTATGAGAGCTCAATCATTGTGTTAGCACATGAAATGCACTGGAGTTTAATTCCATCTCATCTTTTTGTTTTATTTTGGTTTTGTTTTAACACAATAAAACTAGTCTTTTGAAGACATGTGTCAGGTCTTAGTCATTTGGGTCATTTATTTACTACTCAAGGTTGAGTTTGATTGAGTCATGGTTAATGGAATTTGAGCATCATATTGAGTCATTAGTGAGTGGTTAATATTGATTAAGGCATATTCAAGTTGCTCAAGTCACATGGTTATCATAGAGTTTTGTTGTCATCATTTGAAAAGTGAAAGTATAAAGGTTTGTTCATTATGTTTTAAAGAGTATTTAGGGTATGCTATGTCATGTACAAAGGGTTACTTAGGCCTTCAAAATCAAATTTGTACCTTCATGTCTTGTAACCTATCAAATTGAAGTTCGTTACAAAAGTTCCTAACGTTTCGTAGCACTAAACACTCAACTATCAAATCGCTACAGAATCATCTCATCCTCATAACATTTTGTAGTCATAAGTCTTAGGCATGGATTTTAGTGGTATCCTGGTCTCAAATTCACATCATTATGATTTATTATCAAACATGGGCTCTTGGATCATGCTGCAGTCATCAAATAATTTAAACTTCCCTCGTTGCGAAAATCCTTATTCGCTGCCAAAACTCTATTTATTCCCAAAGTCTCAAAAGTATTTATCTTCGATGATGTTAAGACCCTGATTACTGATCATACCTTCCATCCTATCAATATTTTTCTTCTCTAGTCCTATCCCTGACCAGATTCTTGTTCGTTGCAGAAAATCCAGCTTGCTGCAAAATTTCGCTCGCTGCTGAAACCCTATTTCTTGAATAAACCTTAACACTATGATAATTCTTGTATACTGCTGAATTTTGCAACTATCAAATCTCACCCCATTCATCTCACCCTAATATTGGTAGACATGGAACCTTCCAAGCAAAATAAGAATATGTACAAGGGAGGCGAGATTGTGAGGTTTGAAACTCATGATATGTAGTTGCTGAATTCAAACCCTATCTTCAAAGAGTATTTTCAAAGAGTGGGATGCCTCTCTTTCTAGGAAAAGTTGCAGAGAGGTCACATAGAAGTAGACAAGCAGTTCGCCATGAATTTTGATGGGGTCAAAACAAGAGTTGGGCCATTGGAATTTCAGGTTATAGAACAAACTATTGTAGAAGCTACATAAATACCTTTTCAAGGTGAGAAATGGTTCAAGGGGATGGCCATAAACCCTGAATATTGTAATGAATACCTCAAGCCAAAGTATTAGAATTAAAACTTGTCAAAAGGAGTGCCAATGAATCATATGATATATCATTATGACAAGCTACTAAGAGTGAATCATCGATATTTTACTTGTGAAGGATGCTTCAACATGGTTTACCAATATCACATCAAACTCTTTAAGCATTTCACTGGTAAGAAAGCTCTCAATCTACCTTTTTACCTTTATAGAAGTTTGGGGAAGATGGATGACAAAGTGCAAGCAGAGTCTAAGAAGATTGAACATAGTGCCTTTCATTTTGGCCTCATAAAGCTCCTAGTACTAGAAGAAATTAGAAAAACAAATGGAGAGTAGGATTCCTTTTTGTCTACAAAAAGGTTTAGTCCAGAGGATTCTATTTACCCACCATCTAAAATGAGTACCCTTTCTACAAGTTATAAAGCAACCTCTAGCAGTACAAAAATAAAAACAAGTAAAGATAAAGAGTAACAACCGATCATAGTTGAAACCCCTAAATTTACAACATAAATCTTTCACAACAAAGAATCTAACGAGAAGAAAAAGGGTAAAAAACTGTTAGAGAAGGGTATGATGAATGTTTAATATTTTGCAGAGACCCTTGATAGTAAGAAAATTAATATGAAAGGAAGAAATATTGAATTCATTGCTGAAGCAGTGAAAATTCTAAAACCTAGAAAACCTTTGACTAGGTCAACATTGAAGAATCTATCTCCTATAAATGAAGGTGAAACTAAGGTTCATATTCATCATGAAACTGAATAAATTTCAAAGTTCCAAGTCTTAAAAGAGGTCCAAGTCTCATCAGGTAAAAATGTAATGTTCATTCAAGAGGTATCTGCAAGGGAAAAACCT
Organism: Picea engelmannii; assembly: GCA_009831015.1. Classification (NCBI taxonomy): domain Eukaryota; kingdom Viridiplantae; phylum Streptophyta; class Pinopsida; order Pinales; family Pinaceae; genus Picea; species Picea engelmannii. The sequence continues at coordinate 218,110 of ML780492.1, read as the reverse complement.
AGCAGACCTATGACCATATCAATAGCAATAAATTTGGCCTATACTGAGGATATTAGATCTGAAACACATATTCATCATGAGCCTATACAATTTATTGAAGTTTAATCCCCATATGAAGAAATTTATTTGAGAGTCAAGAGACTCAGGAACTGGCTCAATGAAGCACAAGCTCTAATTGTGCAGTTAAGAGAGGAAAACACACAAATAAATACCATAATAGAAGAACACTTGGACTCATGTTTGGAGGATTTAGGAAACAATAAGAGTATGGTTAAAAGGTCCCTGCCACTGTATAGGCAATTCAAGAACTTGTACCAACAAAATAAAGTTTTGCAAGCAAAACATAGGATTTTGAAAGAGGAGCTACATTAGTTAAAGGAAGAAGATGGGAAGAGGAATTTGGATGTGTTGGCTCAAGTGGCAGTGGAATGACTTAGAAACACTCAGGGAATATTCATTTTTGTTTTAAAGGTCTTCTCATATTTTTAAATTGACAATTTAATGTGAAACCCTAATTTTGATAGCTTACTGACAGCCATGGATAACATCTAGGGTTTTAGAGTTTCTCCTCTTGAATTCATTTTTGGAACATGAAATATATATGGTATTATTTAATGACATCATATGCATAGGAAAAAATCACTAAATAGATAACACATAGCCAAAAAAAAGCAAAAAAATTGAATAAAGTCAGAAACAAAGATTTCACAACGAGTTTATTAGTTCGCTACGAAAGTGTTGGAAATTGAGTTTTTGCAGCAAATGGTTATCAGTTCGTTGCGAAAGTGCACAATCAATTCATATTTGAGTTTGTATCAACTTCCAATTAGATTGATCGTGCCAAATCACGATGGATACTTTAAGGATTAGATACTTTTCTATTGAACCATGTGGATTTGAATGCATTAATTGATCAAGAAACAAAACCCTTGAGACTAGGAGTTAGTTGTGATTTCTGCTTTTATATTTTGTAAAAAATTCCTAAGATAAGGGGGATCCTATATAACCACTTCTTATCAAATTATTTAGAGTATGCATAGAGGGATAGACTATATATCCAAGTTGTTTTGATGATGAAAGGGTTCGAGTGATGAGAAATTGAGGCTTATACTCTTATTTTGATTTTGAAGTTTTAGAATCTGTGTCTCTAGATTTGAGGAATCTAATGCAATTGAAAATCATATTTTGTTCTTTCCAACCTATTATTTATCTTCTTCTTTAATGGAATACTATTATGAATGTTTCATCTACAATTTATTTTACACGATGTGCATTAAATGATTTGTTTCATATGTTGTGAGGTTCCCCCATTCAAGTATTCTATATTTCTAAATTAGGAGGTTCCTAGTTTATGAAAAATTATTCAGTAAGTGAGCCAATTGAGCTGGAAGTTCGATTGTCTGATTTACTTCATTATTTTTCTATCTATTCATTTTGTTAAATATTTTCTTATTGGAGGTTGTCTTAGCCCTTTCTTGCTGGAGCATAGTTTATGTTCATTTTATGAGTTGGAGTGAGTCTCATACTATATTAGTTTGATCCATTATCAAAGTTTAACATTCATCCATTTGTCTTAATAGTCTGATGGGTACCAGACTTATCCTTATAACAGTCTAAGGGTGACTCCTAGTTCTAATACATTGAATACATGTCATATTGTGGGTGTGAGAGTCATATCCCATAGTTATTGGAGAGCACGGGGATGAAGTACAATCAACATTGGGTAGAGTGAGTAGTAAACTATCTTGGTAAAGGAGAGGAAATTTGTATGGGTAGTAATAGACAATTTTTCACATTCATTTTTACATGAACAACAAGTAGAGAAGAGGGGAGGAGAGCTTGGGAGATGGAACAACAAGGATGGACAAATTGTGGAGCATGTTGGAGCGTTTTTGGAGCTAGAAATTGAAGATCTAGGTTGTCATACCTGCAGAGTGAACTCCCAGGTGAGTTTCACTATATCAAAAAGTGTTTGTTGGTTTTTTTGCAGGTGATTTTCCTGGTAGTGAGTTCTCTTGAGTTCCCAGTTGAGAGATTCCTAGCTACTTGTGCCAAAGAGAAATTCATAAATGAATGGGATGACTGATGGAATGAGATCAGTAAAGGGGTACATTCCTTGGTTTGGGAAGTTCAAGAGGAAGAGAGCTAAAGGAAATCCAAGATAACTGTAAGAGAAATCCAGTGGGTTGTGTGATATGGAGCTGTGAGGGACTGCGAGAAGCACCCTTATTTTATGGATTGCTAGCCCCAAATCAAGGGTGACTTGCTATTGAGGTCTAGAACAACAAGTCTATGGTTGGGTGGACATCCTTCCCAAGCAGCTGGTTGCATAAACATTTTATAAAAGATAATTGTTTATCTATTTGTTGAGTTATTCCATGAATTTAATTGTTGTTCTTAACTCTATATATGTGAATGGTTAATTGTTGTTGTGAATGATTTATTAGCTACATTCATAGTCATTTAGAGTGATGCAGATTCGTTTAATTATGGGTATTAGAAATTAGTTGAATATGTGTTTAAATCGTAGCTGGGAAGCTACATGATTTTTATGTATATTTCCACATAGTAATGTTCCCTGGTTAAGCTAGGGAATGTTACAAAAGGAAAGGATAAACAAGTGGATGACAGAATCAACATGAGAGTGCATTAGATGAATTCTATGACCATTATCATATATATGATTGATTTAAAAGACACAATTTTAGAGGTTGCAACTTCAGATCAACACTATTTGCAAATAAAAGAAGCATTACAACAAGACAATTTTTAGTAGAAATTTAAGGATTATGAGTTGAAAGAGGATGGATTCCTCATGTAAAAGGGATTATATGTGCCAAAGTCTGAAAATATGGAAAATATAGTGTTGAGGGAAATGCACAATGTTCCTTATGTTGGGCACCCAAGATATTAAAAATCAATAGTAGTTGTAAGAGGCCAATACTTTTGGCCAAGAATGAAGAAAGAGGTAGTTTGTTACATAGCCATATTCATAGAATGTCAAAAGGTAAAGGATGAACATATACATCCAAATGGAATGATACAACCATTTCCCTTTCTTGAGTGGAAATTGAAAGTTTTAACAATTGATTTTATTACTAAGCTTCCTAGAACAGTGAAGCAATGCGATTCCATCATGGTAGTGGTCGATAAATGAACTAAGGATGCACATTTTATTATAGTGAAGACAAATCACAAGGAAGACAACATTTCATAAATTTACATGAAGGCAATTCTCATGCTACATGGAGTTCCCAAGGAAATCATTTTTTACAGAGGTCCCAAGTTCACATCAAATTTCTGTAAGGGTTTGTTTAACGAATTTAGGACAAATTTAAATTTCAGTACATCATATCACCCAAATTAAAACGGACAAACAAACAGGACCAACCAGATAATTGAATATATTCTAAGAATGTGTGTAATAGACCAACCTTCCATGTGGGAATATTACCTCCATGTAGTTGAATTTTCTTACAATAATGGGTATCATAAATCATTGAAAATGAGCACATTTGAATCCTTGTATGGCAGAAAATGAAACATGCCAATGAGTTGGGATAACCCAATAGACAAAGAAATTATTGGGATATAATTGATAAGGGAAATGGAAGAGTATATTGTAAAGATCAAGAATAATTAAAAGATTTTATAGGACAAGAAAAAGAGTTATAAAGATAAGAACCAGACATATAGGGAATTCAATGTGGGTGAGCATGCATTTTTAAATTGAAAGCTAAAAGAAGCTCGTTAATATTGAGAAGCTTCCCAAAGTTGGGAACAAAATACTGTGGGACATTTGAATTCTTGGGGAAGATATGACTAGTTACATACATGCTTGCATTATCTGCATCCATGAGAATTCATAATGTGTTTCTTGTGTCTTTATTAAAGAAATATGCGTGTGATGCTAACCACGTAATTGATTGAACTGTGATCCAGGTGGAGCATGAAGGGAAATTTTGGGTGGTATCCGTGCACATCCTTAATTGAAAAGGTAAAAGTTCTTCAGAACGAAGCCATCATCTTGGTAAGGTTCAATGGACCTGCTACGGTCCTAAAGAAAACACATGGGAGAACGAGGAGACCATGTGGGAGGAGTACCTTTAATGTTTTTGTAAATTTTGAAGAAAACTAAATGTACATAAGTGTGCAAGGCTCCATTTTGGAAGTTGGAGTTCTTGGATCAACATCTCAGAGACTTCCTGTCTGATCTGCACTGAAGCCTTGGAAATAAAGGGGTACAAATTGAGGGACTATGGTGTAGACAAGGGGGAACACTTCCTTGGGTTGTGTAGGTTGAGGAGAACAAGAAAACGTTAGTTGGAATTGCTGCAGGAGTTGTGAACTTGCAAAAGCATCGAGTATTATGATGTAAAATTGTGTATATGTATTTTTGTATGGTGTTGTGCATTGAGGATGGTGCAATTTGTAGGGGGAGGGGAATGTAACATCCCTACTTTTAATCCCCAATTTAGCGATGTATAATGTAAATATGCTATATGGTCGCGGGCCCGATGAAGTAATATGTAAACATTATATATCAAAATAATAAAATAAAAATGTAATGCTTGTTGCAGATGGAAACAAAGAGAGTAATGGGGGATAATTTTCCACAAGATAGGGAAAGGTCTAGGAGAGGGGTCTAGGGGGGGGGGGCAGATTATTCATGGGTATTAATCCCAACCCACATTTCTGAATTTTATTATTATTGCGTATAAACTTTCTAATTCTCACTTGAGTGTATCAAATCACCAATCATTAAATACATGTAATAATGTGGGTTGAAAAGTCACTTCAGATAGTTAATGAGAGAATGGGGGTTGATTACAATCAACATTGGGGAATGTGAGAGTCAACATACATGGGAAAAAGGAAAATTCATATGGGAAAATATGAGTTTTTGATAGGCATTTTTTGGGATAACAAGGGAGTGCGGAGTGTAGAAGCTTGAAGGAAACCTTAGCGGGCATGTGTCATAGTTGTTTTGGAGTGGAAAATGCATGAAGAAGCAAGCTATTAGGTCTGTAGAGTGAATTTTTCTGTGTTAGAGTATTCCTTAGAGAAGTGAGTTGTTGCTGTGAGATTTCCTATTGCAACTGACATCCTTGGATTCCCCAACAAGATATATTCCTAGCCAATCCGTGTTGGAGCCTTGGAGGGAAGTGGGAAGGTCTGAGGAACCATGTGCATTGAAGGGGGATCCCATTCCTCGAGTTGTGCAGGTTGAGGGGAAGAGATTTAGTGGATTGGGATGGCTATAGGAAAATTAGCTTGTTGTGGGTTGTATTAGGATGTGAGTGGACAATGGAGAGACACCCTTTCTTGTGGATTTTTAGTCCTATCTCACGGGTGATTTATTTMTAATATTTGGAGCATAAAATCTATCATTGGGTGGAACATCCGTCCCCTACAACTAGTTGCATATTTGGTTTAAAATATAAGTTTTTATCTCTATTACATTTCTTTTAATTATGGGATTTAGTTGCTATGCATATACTCTACTCTTGAGTGAATTTATATGCTGCTGTGTGTATGTATATTTGGCTGAAATTCATAATGCTTCTAAATTCTTGTTAAATCCTTAATGCATTGAAAGTTATTATGGGTTTTAATATTTGTGTGCTTACTCCGAGTTTGAGAAATAATAATATGTTTTTGAATATAATTTTAATAAATTGCATTCATGTTTAAATTAATGCCATTAGATGTATGGACGCTTTAAGCATGATGTATTGCATTTAAATTAATAGTATCATAATTTTTTTATGAATTTAATAGTGGGGAACATTACAAAAGGAGTCAGGATCATTCCTAACCTTCACATCTTTTGTATCCTATCTTTTGATGAGATCCTCATATTTGGGACCACAATATACAAAACTAAATGTTTGGAAAACATCTTAAGACTATTATCATATTCTACCAAAATGGAAATAAACCACATGAAATCCTCTATATACTTCTTTCATGTCCCCAAGTCATCCTATATTTAATCCTTAAGTTCCTCCCCTTATCTCTGGGATCCACTAAGGAATGTATAAAATATCTCAATTTCTTGTTGAAGTAAAAAGATTATCACTACCAAGATTTTCTATGGTTATATGACAATCTAAAGAAAAGAGTCTCCCTCTGGTGTAATAGATGGATCTCAATGGTAGGTAGATTAGTACTCCTAAAGAGTGTGTTGTAGGAAATTATGATATATTATCTCTCTTTGGCTTATATCCCAAAAATGATGCTCAAGAATAATCAATAAGTTGTTCCTTCATTTATTGTGGTCTAGTGATAAGAATTATCAACACATACCCCTCATCAAAAGGGAATCCATCTTGTGCCCAAAGTATACCAGTGGTTGGCGGTTGAAATACTTGCAACTATTCTCCATGGTATTATCTTCCAAAGGGGAATGGTACCTAATAAAAAAAAGGCGATTTCATAATAGTGTATGGTCCCGAGATACATCCACCCACAATCAATCACTAGTTGCATTGGATCCTCCCCTAAGAAATATTCAGGTGGTTTAATATTTTGGAAGGCTATTATTATGATTTTTGATATGGTTGGAACCCACTTGGCTTGGGTTCCAAGCATTGAGCACAATGTTATAGTAGGTAGAGATATTTTTTTTGGCATTCCAGTAGGCCATCACTTTCCACATGATACAATAAAGGTGTTAAGGAAATAAGGTTGATGTTTTCTGGTAGATTCCTATGATCCCATTGGAATTTGCGATGAAAATCAATTATGAATTTGGGACTGAAATGATCTATACATAGATATATGGAATCAATTTAGTTAGACCATAATATATAATGATCTTAGCTTGCCAGATGGAAATAACAAACTTGTCTAGGATATAAACATTTAAGGTAGCTCCTATAGATTGAAAATGGGATACAATACAATAGCCATGTAGGTTGGAGATGACAATTCTCCTTGGTGGTGGCGTGGTATTTGGAAATTGTAGGTTCCTTTGAAAAAATTAAAATTTATTGTCTTTCTCTACGCAATTGCATTCTAATTTGGGAAAACATCCTTAGAAGGGGCAAGGAGGGCCTCAATATGTGCTTTGTATGTAGGGAGAATGCATAATTAGTTTATCATCTATTGACATCTAGTCATTTTTCAAAGGAGGTATGAAAGGCATCTATATCCCTAAGTTATTGTCCCCCTTGAGATGGGGATTCCTTAGAATAATCTTGGAACGCATGGTTTGATGTTTAGAGTATCCATAAGGCCCTTTTCCCACTTCCCTTACACATGATGTACGAACTTTTTATAACACAAAATGAAGCTATATTTATGGACAAAAAACCCATCTCGCTAGACATACTATACAAATTCAAGTTCTCAATGTCAACAAGATTTCAAAAATCCAATCCATCCTTCCTCTGAGTGATCCCTCCATTAGAGATCAACCATGATAGGGATTACTATTTCTGCAACGGGGCATCAGAAGGAAATTTAGAACAAAATAGGGATGGTGTCTTTATTCACTTGGGAAATAATTATGTGTCTTTTCAAAGAGGAACAAGGATTAATACAAATAAATATGTAGAAGCAATGGGTTTATGTGCCATCCTTTCTATTTCCCTTGACCTTGAAGTCTCATTGCTAGTGGTATTCTTGAATTATAGGGTTGTATGCAACTAGATGAACAACATGACCTAATGCACACATATTGTTCTCTCTCACAATATGGATAGAGAAAAGGATGTGCTCCACAAATTTCTCCCCATACACATAAATAAAATCATTAGAGAACATAAAAATGAAGCATACATATATTCAAAGGAAGCATGTGATCTAATAAAAGGTAAATTGATTTTGGTTTACAAGGATGATCAAGGCTTTAGCTAAAGGCACGTGCATATTGTTTTGTAATTTCTCCTTTATTTTCAAATGAGAGGAAGATAAAATGGTGTATTTATGAAAACACTCTTGATTATCTTATGTAATCAATGGTTTTCCTTCAAAACATTAATATGTTTTAGTGAAGAAAAAATTTGAGGTTGAGGCAATTTGTGCTTTCCACAATTGTTTTTGATATACATTGTGTTCTTTTCCATAGCACTAGCTTGTGTACACACATTAGGTGTACCTATCTTGAACACTACTCTATCCTAAAGGACAATAAGACTCTTTACAAGAGCTTTGACAAGGATCCAATTTGGAGCAGACTTTGGCTTTGTTGCACATAAATAGTACTTATTTCATCTTCCTTATTATCGATATATGGTTCTCCTTATTTTTCACTATGGAACTCTTCAACAACTTTGTATCCTTTTTGTGTCTTGTAGAAGATGAAATTGAGTAGTAGTAATGATACTTATTACATATATGGAAGATACTCAATTTTCTCTTTCAACTTGGACATCATACCCAAATTTACATTCACTACTCACAAAGTTCATTGGGTAAAGTATTGATCTCTCCCCTTCATGCTCATGACAATCCGTATCAATGTCATAAATGAGATCACCATTAGAGTATATTTGATCTTGGAATTACAAAGATAAGTAGAAAAATGATATGATTCCATGATGATATTAGAGACATCACTATTGTTGCCACGCTTAACATCTTTGTCTACTTCTTTCTTAACCAAGGTAAACACCAAGAATAGAAAGTAACATTGTTGCAATTAAAATCAACATTGGCTCCCATGTCTCTTGTAACAAAAGAAATTTTTGTAGTTTCTTGGTCTTATAAACTTCCAAGACTACAACAATATTGTCCCATAGAGTTTTGGTATACTTCAAAAAATTAAAATCTATAAAATCCGATGGGGTGAAGAACTCTTATGATTCAATATGATTATATTGAGTAGTTTTATAGTCAAAGTTCTCATTAATCCAATAATTATAATTTTGGATAAAGTTTTTACAAGTTAGCTTAATTAATTAATTAATTAAAAAAACAAACTCTCTTAATTAATAAGAATAAAGTCATATTCATTTAAAAAACAACAATAATAAAAAAATAATAAAAAGTTGAATGTAATAATAAATAAAGTTTGCTTTAATTGTAGCTAGCTTCTTTAGAACCCATTGAGGTGTTAGTGTGTGATGAGAAGTTATGTGATCCCTTAACTAATGATGTGCTAAGTTTTTTCCTTTTTTCCTGGCATTTTTTAGGGGGATATTTCAGTGTTTAAATTTGTATAATTCAAGTGATCTAGGGATTTTTCAACATGCTGAATCCATTTCTGAATTAAAAAATGCAATTTTAAAAACAAAAAGTTGTGATTTTGTATGGATTTATATTGTGAGATTCCGGTGAGGAGAGAAAAAACCCAGAAAAGTTAGACAACTCCTTAATTAATTAAAAAAAATAAAATCCACTTAATTAATAAAAATAAAGCCAATTTGATTTAAAAAACAACAATAAAAAATAGAATGAAATAATAAATAAAGTCCCCTTAATAAAAAACAACAATAATAAAAAATAAAATAAAATGAAATAATAATAAATACTCAAGATGCCATACAAACTCTTAAAAGGTGGAAACCCTAGCATAATCTTAAAATCCTTATAATTGTAACTTAATAATACAATTGTTATATGAGACCCATTGTTTTTGGAATAAGGCCCCATATAAACTCTTAAAAGGATGAAACCCTAGCATAATCTTAAAATCCTTATAATTATAATTGTAACTTAATAATTAAATTGGTATATAAGACCCATTGTTTTTGGAATAAGTATCCCTCATCTATTTGACTACATTTTATTATTTTCAACTAGTTACCCCATAATAAAGGCCCACAACCCCATACAAACTCTTAAAAATGCTAAACAACTAGATGAACAACATGACCCAATGCACACATCTAGATGAACAATTAGATGAACAACATGAACTAATGCACACTTCTTGTTCTCTCAAATTATGGATAGAGAAAAGGATGCGTGACACAAATTTCTCCCCATCCACATAAATAGAATCTTTATAGAACATAAAAATGAAGCATACATATATGTAAAGGAAGCATGTGATCTAATAGAAAAGGAAGCATGTGATCTAATAGAAGGTAAATTAATTTTGGATTACAAGTATGATCAAGGCTCTAGCTAAAGGCATGGGCATACTATTTTGTAATTTCTCCTTTATTTTCAAATGAGAGGAAGATAAAATGGCGTCTTTATGAAAACACACTTGATTATCTTATGTAATCAATGATTTTCCTTTAAAACATTAATATGTTTTAGTGAAGACAAAATTTGAGGTTGAGGCAATTTATGCTTTCCACAATTGTTTTTGATATACATTGTGTGATTTTCCATAGCAATAGTTTGTGTACACACATCATGTGTACTTATCTTGAACACTACTCTATCCCAAAGGACAATAAAACTCTTTTTTATTTTGAGCTTGCTCAGTGTTGACAATGCTCCAAGGATTGTGATGGTCGTAACTTTTTACCAAAAAAGGAAAAAAATATATCGATGTTTTTTTCCAAGATATATAAGGCATGACCATACTGATTTACGAACTATGTTTATAGGCTAAGATTATTATTTCTATTATGCAATGAGCCAACGATTAATAATCATTCCCAACACATTAAGAAATACCACACCCATAATAGAGAGTGTTCGAGAAAACCACAAATTAATGAACCCACACCAAATCCATTAAATTGAAACAATTACACATAGATTGCAACATTTAATGAGCATATTAATTAAGCTCGGGAGAAAAATACATAGGGGTGATCTATACTGAAATTTTGTGTATTGTTACTCACTAACAATACAAAATTGCATATGGCCATGGCTCAAAGACACCTTTGCTCATTATGGATAGGCTCTTTGACTCCTTTGTCCATTAATATTCAAGTTGGTTTCCCTCTTTGAGCTCTCATTTTTGCTACCGTCCTCCCTAGTTCTCCTTGCATCTCCTCCATTTTTCACTACAAAATAACATTATTGCAATTAAAATGAACATTAGCTCCCATGTCTCTTGTAACAAAAGAAAGTTTTGTAGTTTCTTGGTCTTATAAACTTCCAAGACTACAACAATATTGTCCCGAAGAGTTTTGGTGTACTTCAACAAATTAAAATCTACAAAGTCCTCGTGGGGTGTAGAACTCTTATGATTCTATTGAGTAGCTTTATAGTAAAAGATCTTGTCAATCCATGAATTTTGGATAAAGCTTTTACAAGTTAGTTTAATTAATTAAAAACTCTCTTAATTAATAAAAACAAAGTTATATTTATTTAAAAAATATTAATAATAAAAAAAATAATAAAAAGTAGAATGAATCAATAAATGAAAATAAAGTTATATTCATTTAAAAAAAATTAATAATAATGAAATAATAAAAAGTAGAATGAAATAATAAATGAAGTTGGTTTTAATTGTAGTTAGTTGCTTAATGATCCTTTAATTAAGTGTGTGATGAGAAGTTATGTGATCCTTTAATTAATGATTTTTAATTAATGATGTGTTAAGTTTTTTCTTTTTTTTTTTCAGGCATTTTTTAGGGGGATATTTTAGTGTTTAAATTTATATAATTCAAGTGATCTAGGGGTTTTTTAACATACTGAATCCATTTCTGAAATCAGAAATGCAATTTAAAAAACAAAAAGTTGCGATTTTGTATGGATTTATACTGTGAGATTTCGGGGAGGAGAGCAAAAACCTAGAAAAGTTAGACAACTCCTTAATTAATTCAAAAAATAAAATCCACTTAATTAATAAAAATAAAATCAGTTTGATTTAAAAAACAACAATAATAAAAAATAGAATGAAATAATAAATAAAGTCTCCTTAATTAAAAAAAAAACAACAATAATAAAAAATAAAATGAAATAAAATAATAATAAATACTCAAGAGGCCATACAAACTCTTAAAAAGCGGAAACCTAGCATAATCTTAAAATCCTTATAATTATAACTTAATAATAAAATTGATATATGAGACCCATTGTTTTTGGAATAAGACCTCATATAAACTCTTAAAAGGCGGAAACCCTAACATAATCTTAAAATCATTATAATTATAATTGTAACTTAATAATAAAATTGGTATATGAGATCCATTGTTTTTGGAATAAGACCCGATATAAACTCTTAAAAGGCCGAAACCCTAGCATAATCTTAAAATCCTTATAATTATAATTGTAACTTAATAATAAAATTGGTATAATTAGTGTGTGATGAGAAGTTATGTGATCCCTTAATTAATGATGTGTTAAGTTTTTTCTTTTTTTTCGGGCATTTTTTAGGGGGATGTTTTAGTGTTTAAATTTGTATAATTCAAGTGATCTAGGGTTTTTCAACATAATCCATTTCTGAAATCAGAAATGCAATTTAAAAAACAAAAAGTTGTGATTTTGTACGGATTTATATTATGAGATTTCGGGGGAGGAAAGCAAAAACCTAGAAAAATTAGCCAACTCCTTAATTAATTAAAAAAATAAAGTTCACTTAATTAATAAAAATAAAATTAGTTTGATTTAAAAAACAACAATAATAAAAAATAGAATAAAATAATAAATAAAGTCTCCTTAATAAAAAAAAACAACAATAATAAAAAATAAAATGAAATAAAATAAAAATAAATACTCAAGAGGCCATACAAACTCTTAAAAAACGGAAACCTAGCATAATCTTAAAATCCTTATAATTGTAACTTAATAATAAAATTAGTATATGAAACCCATTGTTTTTTAATAAGACCCCATATAAACTCTTAAAAAGAGGAAATTCTAGCATAATCTTAAAATCCTTATAATTATAATTGTAACATAATAATAAAATTGGTATATGAGATCTATTGCTTTTGGAATATGATCCCATATAAACTCTTAAAAGACGGAAACCCTAGTATAATCTTAAAATCCTTATAATTATAATTATAACTTAATAATAAAATTGATATATAAAATCCATTGTTTTTGAAATAAGTACCCTCATCTAAATGGTTAAGAACATGTGTTTCCTCCTAAAAGATTACAGGTTCAAATTCAGAGGGGGGTAGGGTATGTATACCTTCGTAGACTTTATCAGTCAAATCGTTGGGCGGAGGAAGACCCCTTATCCCACAAACAAGGGGGTCTCATACACCAATTTGGTGTGCTGGCTTGACCATGACCTTAAAAATAGATTATTATTATTATTATTTTCAACTATTTACTCCGTAATAAAGGCCCGCAACCCCATACAATCTCTTAATAAAGGCCCACAACCCCATACAATCTCTTAAAACTGCTGAAACCCTAGCCTAATCTTAAAATCCTTATAAAATCTGAACTTAATATTCAGATAATTTTGTGGTTGTAATTTTACGATTTTCAACTCAACAGAGAACAGAAGTTTGCTATATAAGAGTAGTCCTATAATCCACATTGTCACCATGAAGAGGAGGTTGTAACCATAAACTCCAGTCCCCGTCCAACATTTTATCTGTTTTGTCTGAAGATCGGCAGAAAGAACAGTAATACTGAGAAATGGGTTCGTGCTGCATCGGCAAATGGATTTGGAGATGGTTTAACTAACAGATTTGTATTTGGAATTTCATTCTGTCTCCCAAAACTTGCTTGCGTTATAGGGTTATAGGGTTATTGGCAGAAATAACTTGCTTGCATTGTGTTATTGGCCATGGCAAGAGATAGACTGAGTGCATTGGATGATGATTTACTGTGCTTTCATATTCTGTCAAAGCTTCCATTAAGAGATGCAGTACGATGTTCTATTCTTTCACGCAGATGGCGATCACTCTGGACTTTG
>ML780492.1:189556-203362 GCA_009831015.1 Picea engelmannii | reverse complement strand
GTCATTCTTAGTTAATGTTTATATGATAATTTTCTTTTCATTATTTATTTATTGTAATTCTCATAGGTTGCTCATACTGGGTCATTTTTATGGTTTTGGTTGATTTTTTTGTGGTTTTGGCTGTTATTCGGGATCTTAACAGTCACTGTAAAAACATTCGGGATCTTAACAGTCACTGTAAAAACCAAGTGTAAGATTAAGATAGTATTGTTTAATAAGATCACAAATTTAACAGTAACAACAAGAATATTGATATTATTCTCATTTATCTCTATCTCTCTACTAAATTCTTGTTTATTGTCATTTATCTCCATCTCTCCTCCAAATTTCTATTTATTCTTTTTAAAAAACTTCCAAAACCTTGGTACTTTTAAGTCTCAATTACTTAACCTGTCCCTCTTAATTCTTTGTTGCAGTTAATTTAGTATTATTTAATAAGATCACAAATTTAACAGTAACAATAAGGATACTGTTACTATTCTCATTCATTTCCATCTCTCCACCAAATCCTTGTTTATTGTCATTCATCTTCATCTCTCTACCAAATCCCTATTTATTCTTTTAAAAAAAACATCCAAAGCCTTGGTAACTTTTAAGTCTCATTCAACTCTCGCTTCACCTGTCCCCCTTAACTCCTTGTTTCAGCTAATTCTAAGTGTATGGAAAAACTAAGACCATGATTTCATTCAACTCTCAATTGCTTCACCTGTCCCTCTTAACTCCTTCTTGTAGCTAATTCTAATTCTAAGGTTATGGAAAAACTAAGATCCTGATTGCTAGTTATTTGAGTTAGCCTACTTTTTTATTTAAATCTTACAGTTAATTCCAATTCTAAAGATATGGAAAAACTAATACCTTGAGCAATTAACTGTTTGTTTGTTTTATGGGGCTGTGTACTAAGCTATTTTCTACAATGGATGGGAGTTTCAAATCCAAGATCAAGCTGGGTGATGAAAAAGAATTGGAGGTTGTTGCAAAAGGAGCTATGAAAGTCCATACTAAAGAAGGTATGAAAAGTGTTAAAGACATTTATTACACTCCACAATTAAAGCATAATTTATTGAGTGTTGGCCAATTGTGTGAGAAAAATTATAAGGTGGTGTTTTTAAAATCAACAATGTCGAAGGTCTATGTCGAAGGTCTAGGGAGATATTGCAGAGAGAATCTTGCACTACAAAGAGACTAGTCAATATGGATAAAAATATCATGATATATTTATTGTAAGTGAAGTGCGCAAGCCTGAGACGATTACACGAAGAATAATAAAGAAGCCAACCATTGTGGATGAAGCCCAAAGTTGGGTGAACCATGTTAAACTATGTGTCTGAATGTATTTTTGTGTGACTTCTCATGGATGTTCTATTTATGCATATCTAGATCTGTTTTCTAGATAAGTGATGTGCAAAATTTTTGAATGTTACAGTGAATATTTTATGTTGCAATCTACAAAATAATGATGTTGTATAATGAAATTTACCAATTAACTAAGGGAAAGAGACACGTGATCTTGCACATAAAGTAGATAATAAAGAATGAGTATGATGACTGCCTCCCATATCCTCATTCTTGTAGAAACTTGGTTCCTGCAGCCCAAATATATTCCTCGGGCGAGACTTCACTTTTATGCAAGTGATTCCGAAAGGGACAGTGTCTAAAGGATTTTGTTGGTTAGATAACTTGAACCTAGGGTCTTACAACTACACGCCAACAAATGGTTCCATTTCTAGGACCCAAAATATATGATTGAGGGAATGTTTTGGAGGCCCACTAAGAAAGAGATCATCGAATGGATAGAAGGGAAGGATTGAAAATTCACTCAAAATCAGAATAGATACCCTCGGATGTGCATTTGACTTCTGTAAGTAATAGGACTTCTCATGTAGTTTATTTTTGGTTGGCCAATATATTGGGAGGTTATATTACAAAATTTGCAATGGATTGTATCCAGTCATACAATGTTTTAAAAAGAGATTCTTCAAGGGTTAGCGTGGAAGGTTTATGAAATCATTGAGTACTTGGACAAAGATGTTGTTGTGTGACATGTGTGTGATGACAATGGAATCTAACCACTAAGGGATTTTATGCACATAGGGGAACTGGGGAATGACCAGAGGATAGTATGAACATAGGAAAGGGAGGGACCGAGGATCCATAGAATCAAAGGAGGCATATCAGAAGAAGAAGACAAGTTTCTAGTACTGCACAATGAAGGATGATACAAGTGGTTGAAGACTGGGGTTGAGAAGAGAGAGTTGCGCAGTGAGTTTGAGAGAAGAGAACCCTTTGCAATAGTTCATTTTGTAGAAATATTGGACGTAGAAGGAATGAAAGAGGATTCTTAGTTTATCCCGATAATATAAGAACCATTAAGTCCTACTCAGGAAAGATCCTGTGTCAATTCCACGACTGTGTGTGTGTCACCTAGACCAGAAGTAACAGTTGAAGATTTGTCAAAAGCACTCATAATCAATAAAGAAATTCAGAATAGTAGTGATCAGAGTAGTGGAAGCAGTGCGCTGATCCACAACATTGGAAGCAGTGCATCGAGTTAGATTTAACCAACAACGCCAAGGGGAGGTACAACACAAACCAACATGGAAGGTTTATATAACACATTGAGACTGCCTAAGTTCTAGGGAGTGGGTTTAGAGGGCCCAAAACAAGATCTATTCATATGTGAAAAAATTTGAGCTGCGAAGAATGTCCAGGACAAGGCTGTTAATTTTTTGCTATTGGAAACAAAATTTAGAGGCCATGAATTAGAATGGTATATGAAACTGTAGAGTACCACGCCTACAGGTCAAGCAAGTACTTTAGAATAAACTAGACAAGCATTATTGAAAGAGTTCAAGAAACTAGAATCTGAGTCGCAGTACATCACAAATTTGAAAGAAATCAAAGAGGTGTAGACTAAATCTATTTTTGACTATGATAAAATATTTAAGGATTTGATGGGTAGGATGAAATTTCAAATTCCCGATCAATATAAGCACCAAGAATGGTTTATTGCAGGATTACTACCACACATTAGCTGGTCATCGATACAATAGAAGGTTGCATTGAGCCTAAATCTTTGGAGATTGTAATGAAGATGGAAGCATCTCCCATCGGAGATGGTGGGGGGATGGTGCAAGTTGAGACACAACTAGATGCCTTAACCATTCAATTAGTGAACATTACAAAAGGGAAGGAGAAGCGAGAAAAGGTATGGTGTCGAGGTAGATGAAATTTTGGTAGAGGAGGTAGAGGACCAATAATATGTTACAATTGTAATCAACCGAGACACTTAGATCGTGACTTCCCGAATCCTTGTACAACCTGCACATATTGTAGAACACTAGATCATGCAATAAAATACTGTCCTCAACTACTTGCGAAGTAGTAGACAAGAGGGAATTAGAACTAGATTCCAAATTAGAATGTACAAAAAATATAAACCCATAAATGTTATGAAGGACCTAGAATAACAACTATTACGCATGGAGGAACTAGAATATGAGTTGATGTGACGAATTGTAATATTCCAGATCTAAAAATTATGTAGAAAAAAATAAAATACTAGAAATGGCAGATAAATAACAATATAACCAAAACAACACCACAATAACACTAAAATGATACCAAAATAACACTAGAAAGAGCACTTTGATTCTGAGAGCAATGTTCATGGGCCTCTTCGAGGGGGAAACCTCTAGGTGAGCAAAGATCTATTACAATAATATCCAAGCTATGGTTCTCATACCCTCGACTCCTATTTATTCTAAATATATCTATCAAAAGAACCATCTAGAGGAAGATCCTTCTAGAAGTAGAAGATTCTATTAGGTCTTCTTACATTCAAGTTATTCTACTTTATTGCAAGGCCTTATTAATATTGACCTTTATTACATCTGAATATATTGTTCTACATACGTGAGGGGTTAGGTCCCTAACATGTCCTCCCCCTTAAAAACAACCTTGTCCTCAAGGCTTGAGATGTGGAAATTGTTGCAGAATGGTAGCTAGTTCCCAAGTGGCATCTGCTGGAGTTGTATCTTTCCACTGTACTAACACTTCCTTGATGGTTCATTGATGCAGGCAAGGCTAACGTTGTTCCAAAAGTACTTGTGGTTGTAGCCAAATGGATCCTTCTTCGTCCAACTCGGGAAGGTTGGTTTGAGTTTGGCACTTAGTTCCAATCACCTTCTTTAAGCATGAAACATGAAAAACCTGATGTAGCTTAGAATGACTGGACAAAGCTAACTAATAGGCCACCTGTTCCACATGCTTGAGAATGGTATAAGGACCATAAAATTTGGGCGCCAAATTATGGCAATGGTCGGCCTTGAGGGAATTTTGCTTGTAAGGTTGCAGTCGAAGAAACACTTGATCCCCTTCTGTAAATTGACGTTCAAAATGACCTTGATCTGCTTATTGCTTCATGCGATTCTGGGCCATGGCCAAATTCTCTTTGAGGGTATGAATAATATCCTCTCGAACTGTAAGCGTTTGGTCAAATGCCTGGACCTTCGAGACATCTGGTAATTATGAGAGAACTGAAGGTGGATTTTTTCCATATACTGTTTCAAAAGGAGTCATGCAGGTAGCTGTATGGTATGAAGTGTTGTACCACCATTCAGCTAGGGGTAACCATTGAGCCCACTGATTTTTATTTTCCGATGCAAAACACCTCAAATATGTTTCCAAACACTTGTTGACAACTTCAATTTGTCCATCAGTCTGGGGATGATAAGTTGTGCTGAGATGCAATTGGGTGCCTTGAAGCTTGAACAATTCTTGCCAAAAATTGTTGGTGAAAGTTGGGTCGCGATTAGAAACAATAGAATGTGGCATGCCGTGAATATTGAAGTCCTGATCCATGAAAAGTTGAGCCATAATGGATGCTGTAAATGGGTGTTGAAGAGAACATAAATGAGCATACTTGGAAAGGATATCGACTACCACCATGATGATTGATTTATTTCTCGATTTAGGTAAGCCTGTAATAAAATCCATAGAGATATCCCTCCAAATAGTAGGTGGAATCGGAAGAGGTTGTAGTGTGCCAGGAGATTTGACTGTTTCACCCTTGTTGCATTGACACACATCACATTCAACTACAAAATTAAAAACGTCTTATTTCATACCATCCTAGAAAAAAGAACGTTTGAACCTGTCATAGGTTTTGGTAAACCTGGAGTGCCCAACTGTGGGTGTATCATGAAGCTCAGAAAGTACCGTGGATTTAAGTTTTGACTATTTATTTAAATACAAACGACATTTGTATCGAAGCTCATCATGGAGCCAAGAGTACCTTGCGGAGACTGAAGAATTGGAATGCAATTGTTTTATCAGATGCAAACTTTTGGGATCGTGTAGCCATTCCTGGCAAACGACTTGGAGCCAATTTGGTACAATGAAGGAGAGAGAAAAAAAGGATCCTTCATTTTCATATTTTCAGGAAAGTGCATCTGCAACCACGTTGTCTTTTCCTTTCTTGTAAATGATCTCATAATCACATCCAAAGAGTTTAGTCACCCATTTTTTTTGCTCTGGGGAGAAAATGCATTGTTCTAGAAAATACTTGAGGCTTTGATGATATGTCTTAATTTCGAAGCGTTTCCCCAATAGATAAGGGTGCCACGGATCAATGACATGCAGAATAACCACCATTTCCTTTTCATAGATTGATTTGCCCAAATTCAGTTTAGACAATTGTTTGCTGGTAAAGGCCAAAGGCCGACCTTCTTGCATAAGGACAACAATAATTCCTTTCCCTGAAGCATCACATTCCAGGACAGAGGTCTTTGTGAAATCGGGAAGGGCCAGGACTAGAGTGGTGCACATGGATATATTCAAGGTTTGAAAGGCCTAAGCAACTGCTGGAGTCCAAGTGAAAGAATTATTTTTAAGGAGTGTAGTGAGAGGTTCCACAATCTTTCTATAATTATTAACAAACTTCGATAATAACCTGTTAAGCCCAGAAATCCACACAATATTTTGAGAGTCTTTGGGTGAGGCCA
Organism: Picea engelmannii; assembly: GCA_009831015.1. Taxonomy (NCBI): domain Eukaryota; kingdom Viridiplantae; phylum Streptophyta; class Pinopsida; order Pinales; family Pinaceae; genus Picea; species Picea engelmannii. The sequence continues at coordinate 197,360 of ML780492.1, read as the reverse complement.
GTCTTGCATAGCTTCAATCTTTTTTGGATCCACCCTGACATCGTCCTTGCCAAAAAGATGACCCAAGTACTTGACTTCCGAGGTGCCAAAAGCACATTTAGATTGTTTCAGGAAAATTTTGTGCTAAGAGAGTAGATGGAGAACTTGATCCACATGAGCAATATGGTGTTTCCAGGTTTTTCTATAGATGAGGATATCATCAAAGAAAAATAAGACAAAATGACAGAGAAAAGGATGGAAGACATGGTTCATGAGGCTTTGGAAGGTGGAGGGGGCATTACACAAGCCAAAGGGCATGACCAAAAACTCATAGTGGCCCTCATGAGTTTTAAAGGTAGTATTAGGAATGTCCGCCTCTTTCATATGGATCTGGTGGTATCCAGAATGAATATCAAGTTTAGTAAAGAACTGGGCGCCACTTAATTCATCCAAGAGGTCATCAATGATAGGAATGATAAATTTTTCTTTAATGGTGAGTTTGTTGAGGGCGCGGAAGTCAGGACACATGCGCCAAGAACCTTATTTCTTTAGTGCCATGACCACAAGAGAAGAGTAGAGGCTCGTACTAGGGCGGATAATGCCTGCGTTAAGCAGTTCTTGAACCATTTTCTCAATTTCATTTTTTTGGGAAAAGGGGTGTCGATAGGGACAAATATTGGGAGGAAGGATTCTTGGTACAAGGGGAATGGAATGATCATGAACACCACGGGAGGGAGGGAGTCCCTGGGGAGTCGAAAATACCAGTTGATGTTTAGAGAGGATGGATTGGAGGTCTTGTGGCACAGAGGGTGTCTCAGTTGATTGGATGGCATGGAGTTGGGAAATAACACGAGAATGGCTTTTTTTGAGCATCTTTTCCATGCGATGGGATTTGATGATCTCAAGTGAACTGGAGATGATTCCTTGGAACTTATATTGTTGGCCCTCTTGGTCGAATTGCATGGTTAATTCCTTAAAATCCATGAGAATGGGACCCAAAGTCCTTATCCATTCTGCACCCAACACAATGTCACAACCACCCATGTCGATAGCAAAAATATGAGATTTCATGTGGTAGTCACCAATTTGGAGACACACATTTTCACAACGCCCTCCACATTTCATGGAGCCACCATTGGCAATCATGATTTGGAAATTATTGACTGCATGGATATAGCAATGGGTTTCTTGGGAAATGAATTGATGAATAAAATTATGGGTGCTTCCACAATCAACAAGAATGATGACATTCCTATGCTTGATGTAACCAATTAGCTTGAGGGTTTGGGGGGCAGAGAAGCTAGTGAGAACATTTAGGGAAATTATCGGTTCTACTTCGGGAGGATTTGAGGGAGGGGTTAAGTCAGTGGGTTCAGGTGACTTAGACACAAGGGGAGTTTCAACATCGTCTTCCAAAATATCCTCTGAGATGGCCATAAAAAGATTTTTTTTGCTTATGCTTGTGGCCCGAAAATCATTTTTCATCACAATTATAACAAAGGCCTTTGAGTTGGCATTCAACCATTTCAGCCCTGGTCAATTTTTGGATCTTTAGTGGAGTAGAAGGAGTAGTGGGATTTACTGGTTTAGTGCGAGGAATAAAGGGGGGTTTACGGTTTTGAGAAGAGACAACCTGTTGTGCTTCCTTCTCTCTTTTAGTAGCCTCCACCCAACTCTGAGGTCAAGCCATGAGGGCATGGGCACGAATCTCATCCTTGAGGCCACTGATAAAACATTCTCGGAAAAAATCATCCGACATGCCCTCTGTACAAAAATCCAGTCGCTCAAAAGAAGCTATAAAGTCTTCCACTGTCCTAGATTGTTTCAACTTTGTCAAATGGCCTAAATGGTTGGTATCGGTTTCAAAACGTTCATAAAGCTCTGCCACAAAGTGTGTCCAAGCAATATACCCTTGATGAGAAGTTTTTCTCCATTGCCACAATTGCCAACGTTCTTGATCTAGATGGAGAAAACCATACCAGAGTTTGGCTAAATCATCTGTAATGCCATACAAAGAGAAATATTGTTCCATTTGAGTTACCCAAATAGTGGGATTTGAGCCATAAAATCTGGTCACATCCACCTGCGGAAGGTGTAGGTCACATGAAAAGTGATGGGGCTGAAAATTATGGGAATGAGAGGAAGTTTCAGTTTTGGTATGTAAAGGTGGGTCAGATAAAGGGGGATTTGCAGGGATATGCATCTTGGTGTAGATCATCAAAAAGACAGATTCAATATGGGTAGTCATGTCTTGTTTGAGGTCTTCTTTGAGTTCGATGATTGATGCAACAATGGAGGAGTGCATGTTTTGATTGATGGTGAAAATATTGGCACTGAGCTGTCTCACTTCTTATTGGGTATCTGTGAAATTAGATTGCAAGGTATTGAAGCGAGCTTCCAAGTCTTGACTACGGGTATGGGTCATGATGACGAGGGAACCGAAAAGGGGCGGGCGAGGTCAAAATTTTTGTTGAAAAATGATAGGTATGAATGTGATAAGGGAGAAGAGATAAATCCAATGGAATAGGTCTCAAATAATGGTGCAAAAATTTCTAGACTCATTTTTTTTTTTTACACCTACGGAGTTATACTATGGTCTGAAGAATACTGTAGTGATGAAATGCCCAAATGCTTAACTAGGAAGAAATGTGTAGCAATTTGGAAACTTGAACACAGTTGTGCGACAATAGATCTTGTCTCTTTTATGTTTTGTTTTCATCCCCAAGGGTTAGGTATTCAAGGGTTCTATAGACAAGGGTTTTCCCTGTGCTATAGCTCTCTAATATATGTGCGGGATCCAAAAATAGTACTCGACCCAATATCTTAGGGAACCAACTAAGGAGGCTATAATATGCCCTTAACCGTACTACCTGACTACCCAGGTACTGGAGAGTATCTTCCCAAGTGTTGTTCTCGATGACACTAAATAAGTCAGGCAGACAATCGATTTATCTAAAGAGGGCTTTAGGAACTCTAGTCCGGTCTGTATACAAGTGTTGTCTGATGCGCTACCACTCGAAGGGGAAACAACTGGGATTACAAGGGTAGCCAACAAATGCGTGCTTAAGAACCACTTGTATTTCTTGCATGTATGAACCCCTCAACCGTGGGTTTATGTGCTTAACAACATATATCTGTAGCTTAAAGACACCAGAATACGTCTCTACCCTGAAAAAAATTAACCCACAATTTTTTGTCGAGGAAAGTGCTCTGATACCACTTGTAATATTCTAGATCTAAAAAGTATGCAGAACAAAAATAAAATGCTAGAAATAGCAGATAAATAAAAATATAACCAGAACAACACCACAATAACACTGAAATAATATCAAAATAACACCAGAAAGAACACTTTTATTTTGAGATCATTGTTCACGGGCCTCTTCGAGGGGGAAACCTCTAGGCGAGCAGAGCTCTATTACAATAATATACAATCTAGGGTTCTCATACCCTTGACTCCTATTTATACTAAATATGTCTATCAAAAGAACCATCTAGAGGAAGATCCTTCTAGAAGCGAAAGATTCTATTAGGTCTTCTTACATTCGACTTATTCTACTTTATTGCAAGGCCTTATTAATATTGACCTTTATTACATTTGAATATATTGTTCTACATATGTGAGGGGTTAGGTCCCCAACACGAATGGAGGGAAGATGATCGAGAAATGGGTAAGAAAATTAGCAGGACCTATGCTGGCATTCAACCCTCAACAAGAAAAGGAGGAATATTAGAGGGATATAAAAGAGATACTAGGACCAAATTAGGTAGCATCAACATCATATGTGCCTCCTATTTGTGATCGTACTATGCTAGAGAAGCCACTTGAGAAGGTAAGTACTTTAAGGGAGTTTTTGAGAAGTTGTGTAGAATTGATGAAAGATGAAATTGTGATAAATGCATTATGAAACATGATTGGTGATTGTGAACAAGGAAGTGGAATTCCTATCACACATAGGGTAGTGAATCAGGTACTACGTAAAAAGAGGACTGACGAAGAGTTCAAATTAAGTGCACAGATTGGGGAATATGATATGGATAATGTTATCTTATACTTGGGTTCAGATGTAAATGTGTTACCAAAGCAGACCTGGGAAATGATCGGGAAACCCAAGTTGATTTGGTCTCCTGTTCAACTGAGGTTGGAAAACCAACACAAGATAGTACCAATTGGCTGACTAACATGAGTACCTGTGAATATAGATGGGGTGCGCAATGTAACCGATTTTGAAGTCATTGAGATTGTGGATGATAGTCATCCATATCCAACAATGATGGGACTTGAATGGGCCTTTGATAACTAGGAGATTATTAATCTGAAAAATAGGGAAATGATATTTGAGGTAGGAGGCTTGAAGTTTACAACACCATTGGATCCAACAGAAGGAAAGAGGTACATAGAGCCAGCAAGAGGGAACAAAATTGACAATTTGTATAACATGACTTCACAGATGAATGAATATGTTAACCCCACTGCAGATGGTGCAATAAGTTGGAGAAGCATTAGCTCATGTGCGTCAGATTCAGAGGAGGGTAAGGAACATTGGCAATAGAGGATGCATGACGTATCAACTAGACGATGTGCTTGCATTACTTGATCATTGCGCTGGATTGGAATGAAGTTATATTATCCATTGAAGTATGATGTACTGAATGATATAAAATCTTTTGTAAATGTGTTTGAGTTGCAAATACCTGAACAACAAAGATTGTTGGCATTAGATGTGGTCTTGAAAGCTACTCCAGCCAGATGATGGGATGCACATAAAAAATAAATGAATATTGGTCTCTATAACACCTTGGGTTTTGAGCCCCATATTAAATAATGTGTTTTGTTAATCCATGAAAGGCCATAGTGCCCAAACAAATGAAAGAGGCCAATGTGCATAGGAAATGTAATGTTTTGATCATTATTATTAATAAATACATCACTGGCTGGTAGACGAACAAGGACAAGAGTTATAGGGGGATATGATTCCATAAGAGAGGGGGCTTGAGGGGATAAGTATTTATTTTATATATTTATTTACCCATTTTTTTTAATGGAGAATAATGGTTACATGAAATTCTTGGGAGGAAGGCCAAGTGGTTCCTTAATTCCAATAACTATATAAACCCATCTTTTTTCTGGGGTGGGGGTTTCTTCTTCTTCACTCATTAACTCACTCACTCAATTGCTCATTGTTCACACCTTTCATTCTTTCACCCACTTGTATTTCCTCATTTGTGTCTTGGATTGGGAAAGGAAAAACAAAATTTTGGAGAGGAGCCATGGTTTGTTGGCTGTAAATACTATTGGTGTATTCCGTCCATGAATAAAGACCTGCATGCCTGATATGATTTGGCATGTGTTCAGTTTTTCTCACAACTATGAGTCCTAATACTGCCAACATGGAGATTTTGGACTAGCTTCTCTAGATCCCTGGAGGGAAATGGACAGCCTGAGGGACTATGCAGGATGGGTAGAAGAGGGATGGTGTAATTTGGATTGCTATGGGTATTGAGAATCCTATGAGAGATTGAGTTTTGACTGGTTTGGGAAGATGAGTGACACTCTGGAACCGTCCTTGTGGATTCATAGCCTTGGATCGAGGGTGACATTGTTGTTGATATTTGGAGCAACAATGTCTATGGTTGGGAGGAATTCCCTTGGTCTACAACCAGTTGGTGATTCTTTCCATTAAAGATAACCGCTCTCTGTTATGATTTTATTTACTTGTGTATTTATTCTGCTGTGTATTTAATTATCTGTGAATATCGTATCCATAGTATGCATGCTTACTAGTTATTGCTATGTGCGACATATGGTTCATCTCTTTTATATTGTAGCACGAATATTGATCTATGCATGTGACTACTTTATGCATCCTTATTATTTAAAAGTTAGATCAGAAGTCGAAAGAAGTCCAGAGCGGGCTTGAAGTGACGTAACACGACATGTGGGTGGATGGGTATGTTACATGCTCAATGTAAAAGAATAATGCAAGTAAGGTTTGGTACCGAGGTCGAGGATATTGCACATAAATATACAAGAGAAGGTAACCCGATAGATCATATTTTGCAGTGCAGAAACATATGTGGATTGATACCAAATAAGGAATGGATGCACAACTTTATACATACACTAGATACAATTATGAAGAATTGGTACCTCGAGCTAGAAATGCACCGAGAAAAAATAAACTGGGATGAATTGATTCAAAGGTTTAAGGTAACATTTACTTTTGAACATGAATCTCCATTACTAGATGCAGTGTTGCAGTTCATTAGAAACACGATTTTTTCATAAGAAGGGCCAATGGAGGTAGTATCTGTGTGCAGTGCGCACACAGATTCTATGATGGTCCACGAATTAGTAAATTGTTACAATGTTTCTAAAGAAGAAAACGATCAGGCATATACAAGGAGTGTGCAAGTACCTGAAACTGAGGGGGAGCATGTAGTAGAAGGGACATAGCTTGAATTTGCTGCATGCGCACAACCAATAAGGACATGAAAGGTGAATATTGGGACAAAAAAAAACCCAAAGTTTGCATAGATAGGATATTATTGGAATGATGAAACTATGGAGAATAATCCAGATTTACTATGCGTGTATCTAGATCTATTCCCAAATACATTCTTAGAGCTGAATGGGATATCTAGTGAGTTAGGAGAGATGAAGATCCATTTGAAACTGAATTCTAAGCCAGTGAGTCCGAGACCCTACAATTTAAATCCAAATTATAAAGAGAAGGTGAAAGCAGAGATAGACCGAATGTTGAACGTAGGGATTATTGAACCAATGGTGGAATCAGAATGGATAATTCCAATGGTGGTAAAAGATAAGAAAATAGGGGAATCAATATTTTTGTAGACATGAGGAAGCTAAATGATTCATGTTTGCATGATCGATTTCCAACACCTTTCAAAGATAAAGTACTAGAGAATGTAGGAGGGTATGAGGCTTATTCTTTCACAGATGGATTCTCAGGATATCATCATATAAATATCACACAAAAAGACATGTATAATACTACTTTTGCAACAAAGTGGGGAAGCTATCAATACACAATGATTACATTTGGACTGAAGAATGCACCTGCAATTTTTCAAGAGTTGTTGTTGTAACTTTTAAAGAATTTATTCATAAGTTCTGTTAAGAACCAAACATCAATATAGCATGGAAAAACCTCAAGAAAAGTACTCAATGCCTTGAAACTGAGATAATTTCAGATAATAAGCCTCTTCGAGGGGGAAACCTCCTTTTACCCCACTTAAAATGTTCAAGTACAATATGATTCAAAATGAAAATGTCTCCTTGGTATATATAGGAGACTAGGAGGTATAATTACAAATAATGGCCTAAAGCCGACATAATTAAAATAACATTACTAATCTAAATTAAAACTAATGGCCTAAAGCCGACATAAATAAAATAACATTACTAATCTAATATGCCCCAATTAAGGGGTAATGAGCCAATATTAGGGCTTAACATCAAAAATGGGTAACCAAGATATTGGGCTATGATTTTGAAATCATCTATAAAAAGGGGAAGCAAAATGTTGTGGTAGATGCACTCTCAAGAAATGATGAAGATGTTGAGGCCTTTCTTTGTGCTATCTCGATTATCCAACCCGATTGGATAGTAGAAGCAAGGGATGAATGGAAAAATGATGAAAAAGTGTGGAGTCTCATTCCAAGGTTACAACAGGATTCCAGTGCATCAGATACATTTACATGGAAAAATGATTCACTATGGTACAAAGATCGCTTATATTTATGTAAGGACTCCCAACTCAAACAAAAGGTACTATTGGAATTGCACACCTCTCCAGTAGGA
>ML780492.1:137411-150885 GCA_009831015.1 Picea engelmannii | reverse complement strand
GAATTTTCATAGTCTCAAGCTTCTAACATCAAAAGAATTAGTTTATGGTTTGCCTAAGGTTCAAGAACATAAGGATATTTGTGAAGGATGTGCTAAAGGAAAGCATGCAAGAGAGAAATTTTCAAAAGGAAAAGCATGGAGGGCCCATTATCCACTTCAGTTAGTTCACTCAGACATTTGTGGTCCTATGTAGACAAAGAGTTTGGGAAAGTCATCATATTTTATTACTTTTATTGATGATTACTCACGAAAGTGTTGGGTTTATTTTTTGAAGATTAAGGATGAAGCCTTTGATACATTCAAGAGGTTTAAAGCCCTTTTGGAAAATGAAAGAGGTTGAAAAATCAAGTGCTTAAGGACTGATCGTGGAGGTGAATTTTGTTCAAAAGATTTTCAGAATTATTGTGATATGAATGGTATCAAAAGACAACTCACCACTGCTTACACACCTCAACAAAATGGAGTAGCAGAGAGGAAAAGTCGTACAATGGTGGAAATGGCAAGAAGTATGTTACAAACCAAGGGATTAAACAATTCTTTTTGGGGTGATGCAGTTGCTACATCTCTATATATTCTCAATAGATGTCCCACAAGTGCACTTGATATGATGACTCCATATGAAGCATGGTATGAAAAAAAGCCTAATGTTAATCATTTCAAAGTCTTTGGTTGTGTAGCCTATGTCTATGTAGTTGATCAAAAGAGACAAAAGTTAGATCCAAAAAGTGAGTCATGCATTTTTGTTGGATATAGTGAACAAAGTAGGGCTTACAGGTTGTAAAATCCCCTCATTAATAGCATTGTTGTGTCAAGATATGTAATTTTTTATGAAGGGGGAGTTTATGGTCATCAAAAATGCATGATGATATGTTTAAATCTGTTTTGGATAAGAATATTATTGATGATATTGATAATGAGCAACCCACTAATATTTCAGTTCCAAGTGCTACAAATCCAGCAAGTATCCCCTCATCTAATTCTTCAGTTCCAAGTGCAAGCCCAACATCAAATTCAAGTTATGCAATGAAGGTAAGAAGATTAAGTGACATTTACCAAATGAGTAAAATTCCAACACATGAAGAAAATCCAATAGGTGAGACAATAAATTTTTCTTTACTTTCCAAGGCTGATTTTGAACCATCATGTTTTAAAGATGGATGTACTAATGAGGTTTGGTTGCAAGCAATGCAATAAGAGATAGATTATGTTCACAAGAATGATACTTGGGAGCTTACAGAACTTCCACATGACAAGAAAAATATTGGTACTAAATGGGTCTACAAGACTAAGTACAATAGTGATGAGAGTGTTGAAAGACATAAGACAAGATTAGTTGCTAAAGGCTTCACACAGAGGTATGGAATTGATTATGAAGAAACATTTGCACCAGTAGCAAGACGAGACTGTTAGAATGATGATTTCATTAGCAGCTCTGAAGAAATGGAGCATTCATCACATGGATGTGAAAAGTGCCTTTTTGAATGGGTACTTAGAAGAAGAAGTGTTTGTGGAACAACCACAAGGTTTTGAAGTGAAAGGAAAGTAACATCAAGTATACAAATTGAAGAAGGCTTTGTATGGCCTCAAGCAAGCGCCAAGAATGTGGTATGCTAGGTGTTGCGCCTCTTTTGTCACCTAAATGAGAAAAACAGAGGTGCTTACAAACTTAGTTGGGTTAGCTAAGCAAGACAGTAGTAAAGGAAATGGTTAGAAAAATAAACATAAAAGACTAAGCTAAGAATTAAAATATGAAAGGAAAGAACAACTAAACTATTGAGCATAAGGACATAAGAACAAGAAGCAAACAAGACTCATGTCACCAATGGAAATTATTGTATTAGTGAAAAGAAAACACCGAGAAGAAAGGGGACTTTGGGTTCCTTCTTCCTCCAAGGGAGGGCTCTTGGACCCCCAAGATTAATCTCTTCTTACAACTTGAAAACTTGAAAGGAATGGTGAAAGAATCCCAAGCTAACCCACTCAAAAGGTGATGTGGATTGCCCAAATGGAATGGTGCTAGTATGCTCTTGATGAGAAAAGAGGATTCTCCAAGAGAATAGCAACAACATAACCTTACAAATGAATTCCTTGAAAATGTAGTGCACCCATAGCCTTGTTTTATAACACCACTTTGAGGTATTGTGCAACCAACTTTTAGTGTGAAAATGAGATGTTTAGGGCACCTTTAGGTATTTGACCAGCCACCCAGCCGGATCCATCCGAGATTTGGATGTCAAATCGACTTGGAATCTAAACCAGAAGTAGGTGGGAGGTCGACCAACATCATAAATGCGTCGTTCTTAGGTGTGCGTGACTTTTAGCGTTCACAGTCGCGCATTGTGCGCATGTGCGCTTTTTTTGCGTTTCTGGATGGCGCATGTGCGCGCGTGCCCTGTGTAGTCATAACGCATCTTGATTTTATAACTGGTTGTATAGTTTTGAACCTTTTGGAAATGATTTTCTGGTAATTTGGGTCCATGGGTGAACTCATAGTTGTTTGAAGATGCTAGATTCCTGTAACCAATTGCATATGAAATTTCATTGATAACATATGCCCCCTGATGGATGAGGTTAGGAGCATACGGATAGCCAAAATTCATCAATGTTTCTTCTACTGAGAGTACCGTTGTAAGAAAGAGCGATAGTGAGAGTATCAAGAGTGACCTGTTGGAGGGAGAAGGGAACCTGTAGGACCCAACCTTTCGCAAGGTGTGTAAAATAAATTGTGTACAAACGAGGTGGGCATGCCCCATGCTCATGTCATGTAACTCAAAAAAAAAGGGTGTTATACAGTAACTGCAACTGTGTGTTGATGTAAACAACTACAACGCTCTCGGGGGAGGTTTTGATAAAGGTAGAGGACAATTTTGATGAGGAACATACTCTGAATAGTAGGCAATGATACCTGTAAGAAGTATCACAGATTCTGTGGGCATTGATAGCCCAACAAAGTTCAGAGGTCTTTGACAAATATAAGAAACTACTACAATAGTCACAAAGTAAGACCCATCGTAACATGCGAAAGTGTTGAAGTCGAATGTTATGGGGGTCATCGACAACAGGGAGCATTTATGGTTCTCCCTGTACCATCCGAGACTTCTCATTGTAAAGGTAATGAGAGTCAAGATACTGTGGCCCTTCTAGAAATTGTGCTAATGTCGACAAAAAGGGAGACATGACTCCGAGAAGAAAAGGGCTTTGTGAAATCCACTAGGTGAGGTCAGGAACTGATGAGGTACATGGACGAAGTCAAGTTGCATGAAGACTAAAGACTGCCCTTGGTTGGGGATATATGCGAAGTATAAGTGGCTGCAACTATTTAATGAGGTTGAGTGTCAGGGGGGACAACGAGATGTGGGATAAGTTGTGCCAGAGGCGGGACAAAATGAACAAACTTAGAGAGCAGAGGTAGGTGGCCTGTGGGATACTCGGAGTTTATGGACGATGTCAATAGGAGTAGATGATAAGGAATGCCCCAACCAAGGGCGGAATGGTTTGCGTTTTCCAAGAAGGTTTCCAAAGGTGACGACAAAAAGCCATGTAAAATGCTGGAAACAACGACTTAATTACAAAAAGAATTAAAAAATCAGTGGGGATAATAAGGCATATATAGAAACAGGTGCCCTAGTGTAAGATGGCTTAGCCTGAGGATGGTGCAAGTTGGTGTAAAAAAAAGTGGAGGGTTGGGGCCCCATAGGTGGGTTTCTGTAGTAGGGAAATATATGGAGGGAAATTTGAAGATGGGAAGACCAACGATGGGTGAAATGAATGGTAAATGGTGCTACGGGAGTTCAGTCAAAATAATCCATGAGGAAGTGCCTTGGGATTCCATTGGGTAGGTAAGCTAGCAAAATGAGGAGAAGGAATATGTGGTTGATTTGTGACATGATGTAAGACTATTGAGACTCCCATCCCTAAAGGTTGAAAACAACATGAGTGTCAAAGTGCCAAGGGGGCTATGAATGGGACAACTCATGTGGGGGAGAGTGCTACCAGATGAAAGTACCCAAAATGCAGTGGAGGTGACAGTACTGCAGAGTTGGATATAGGGACCCTAAAAGAAAATTTTCAGAGGGTGTGACTGGAGATGCAATTGAGATTCAGAGGGAATGATTACATGCCAGTGTTGATTATATACCTGAAGGCATCGCACTGGTGTGTGATGACCAAGTACCTACACACATGATAACCAAATACCCGACGTGAACAATATTTGAATATAATTGAGCATATAATTATTTAGTTGATAATTTTGACCATGAGCATGCGTACCTGGACGGGGTATGGAAAAATGGCTCCCCAGGGGCTAAGGATGAAAAATGGCCCGAGGACTGTCTTGATGTAGAGGATAGGGTGCTAATCACGTGGCTAAAGATGGATCGAAAAACGAACACCCGGAGCTCCCGGAATGGGGTCTAGAAGTTTGGAAAAAAGGACTATATATAGCTGTAGGGCTCACATTGCCACCTCATTTGTACCTGCTGTCAAAGTGATTGGATGAGAGATATTCAGAGGAGATTTGGAGATTCTGAGAGAACGAGGCAGCCGATGCAGGACCAATGAGCTTCAGGTTAGTTGTCTTATCGTCCTGCATAGAATTGGGGTTTCTATTTTTGGGCAGGGCCTATACGGAGGGTCGTACAGAGGGTTTTGTGGGTGTGGGCCCCCCAGTGCGCACTTGTAATGCGAGTGTCCATGCACGGGGGTGCCTGAATGGGGAAAACAGGTGCACATGGTATGCGCGCTTGTAAGCTAAACAACTACGCATGTGTGCACAACTGTGTAGTGAACAAGTGCGCTATGATGCATGCCTGTATATGTGACAGGGGCGCATGAAGGTGCCTCTGGAGGGCCGACAGGTGCACATGTGTGTATGGATGTGGGATGAACAGGTGCACATGTGTGCATGGCTGTGGGATGAACAGGTGCACACATGTGCACGCCTGTGGGATGAATAGGCACACATGTGTGTGCACCTGTGGGGTTAAACAACCGCGCCTTGGAGGTAAAGCTGATGGGTGAAAAACTTATCTTTTTTGGAGATGATAATGTGTTTATGTTTGAGAGGGTTGATCGAGAACTAGATTATGTGGTTGCAGGTGATCATTTGGACAATGTCGGTTCACTAGAGAGAGAGAGATTGGTCACAGGTCAGGGAGGTTGTGGCCATTAAGGAGCCGGCGGTTCGTGATACTTTGGAAGCTTGTGGGCTGCTAAAGTTATTTGAGTGCCCCTTGATATGGGCCCAGGAGTACCTCCTGCAGTTCTTGATTTGGATGTGGAGTTCGGATCTGTATTATTTTATGGTGCGGGGTGAGCAGCTGGCCTTCACTACGGTGGAGGATGTTTATTTTTTGACTGGGCTTCCTTTTCGGGGAACACCCTTATTGGCGGAGCCTGTATTACTTGGGGATGGGTAGTTGGCTACCTTAGGCTGGAGGTACTATACGAGGTATGATTTTATGTCGGGCTCCATGGTGAGCATCGGGGCTATGGATGCCCTAGTTCATCGCTGTGTAGCAACAATGGTTGTGAGGGTATATGGGTCCCTAGTGACTCAGCAGATCAATGGTGGTCAGCTGAGGATTATGGGGAGGGCGCTGGCAGGAGAGAATTTTTCCTGGGGATTGATGCTGCATGTTAAGATGGTAGGGCAGCTTGATAGGTTTCGAGTTGCAGACTCAGGGGAGTTCGCTTTTGGGTCCATCTTGGTTGCATGGTTTTTAGAGAGGGTGTCGATGTTACACCCTAGAGTGTTATTGGGCGCACCTGGTGCGCGAGAGCTGCGACTGATGCGGTGGTCTAGGATTTTTATTCGTCACGTTGGTGGGGAGGGTGGCCATTATTTCACGGCCGAGGATGCACAGGTGTGGCGGTAGATGCCACAGATCATACTGCAGTATCTGTACTGTGGGGTGGATTTCCGAGGTGATCCAGATATGGTGTTACCTCCAGGAGAGGTGTTCGACCGCTGAGGTATAATGTGATTTTTGATATTTTGATATTTAGATAGTACATAATGTGTATTATGTATAGATGGATGTTGATGCTATCCTTTGTCTGTGTATGTGCAGATGTAGGACCTCGTGGGTGTGAGGTTGAGTTGGTTAGAGTGCCAGCTCATCAGGGGCTGGTGAGACCTCTACGGGGAGAGTCGTGGGCAGGAGAGAGATGACGACGCAAGGATGGTGAGGCGAGACCTGCTGGTGATGAGAGAGTGTCTAGGAGACACAATTTCGACGACCCTGGTGCAGGGCCATCGCATGCTCCTCCGACCGAGGCCAAGGGAGAGTTTGAGGATATTCATCGTCGCTTGGAGGTGGTGCTACAGGGAGTGCCTGAGGGCATGTGGTCGTGTATCTAGGACAAGGGCATCCTAGAGCAGTGTGTGGGGGTTCTGCTGATGTGGCAGACCATGGTTCGACGAGAAACAATAGTAGGTGCTGCTATGACTGGGTGGTTACCTCTTGGTCCGAAGGGACCGATAACGGGTGGGGCACCACCTCCTAAGGGAGGGCCAGGTGGTGGTTCTCTAGAGGCGCCATGAGTGTCTCTGTGTGTATTTTTGTATATTATATAGGCTGGTGAGCCCATTTGGTGTGGTGACACCAGTTTTGTATTGAGGTGGTTCACTGGCCTATCGATTTTGTACATGATGTACTCTATTTTTGTGTAAACATTTTGATGGCACATTTGACCGATATATATATATATATATATACATTTTGGGGTCTTTGTGATGTTCACATGTGTGTGAGAATTTTTTAATGTTGTTTATGGTGTCTAATCTATATGCTGTGACAGACTTCTGATGGTTTATGTGTGTGTAAAGGTGTCTTGATGTGATATATGCCAATCTAGTACAATGTTAGCCAGATTATCTATGATTTGATTAAATTGTCTTGGAATATGTGTAAATGTAATGAAATCAAAATGTCGAGATAAAAGTCTAACTTGCAGGTATTTGTGAAAGAGGAAAGGATCGTGGACATGGTACACATTGTTGAGCTGGAGGACGACCAGTTGGGAGTCAAGTAAGATGCTAAGGTGACGAATACGATGATGGTTGGCATCGATGAAGAGACCAATGAAGGTAGTATACTTGGCTTGGTTTTTGGTTGCGGAGCCCAAACATATGCCGCTGGAGTGGAGCAGTTAATGTGAGGGGGAATAGAGGGCCCAAGCAGTCAAAGCGAGATTCTGTGTGCAACGGCTGGCACCGTCAGCATAACTGATGTGGTAGGCCGATGGAGGAGGCATTTGTTAATAACACAAATGATAGTTTAGATGTGAGGTGTGGAAGAAAGATTAAAAACACTACAAAAGAAATAAACTAGTGTAGAATGGCTATGCTCAGGCATAAAATTTCTTTAAGTACAACCCGTTGACGGGTTCTTTGAGAGAGAGGCCCTCAGGGGAAGCCAGGATGTATGTGCCTTTAGTGAGGCAATGTTGGATAATGTAAGGGCTATTCCATAGTGACTTGAATTTGCCATGACCGAGGGTATCATGAGCGATATTGTAAGCAAGGACAAGGTCGCCTTCATGAAATGAGTGAAAGTTGACATGGCGATCAAAGGTGGCCTTTGACCGTTTTTTGGCTGCCTCATTGTTTTGCAATGAAGATCGACGATCTTTATCCAGGGACTCTAAGTTCAGCAAACACTGCTCCATTGGAGCAGTGTTGGGTAATATCTCAATTGCGGTGCGTAAGGTGGGAATTTCGCACTCGATAGGAATAGTGGCCTCGACCCCATGGACTAGATGAAATGGTGTGAAACTAGTGGCCATCTTCACGGCTGTACGGTAAGCCCATAGTGCAGAAAATAACATATGATGCCAATTGGTCTTATGTTTGTTAACCATGTGCTGTAACATGGTCTTGAGGACCTTGTTAACTGCTTCGATCTATCCGTTGGACTGAGGGTAGTATGGTGAGGTGAACTCATGTGAGAATCCTAACTGGGATGAGAGTTCGACGAAAATGTCATTCTCAAAATGTTTCCCATGATCAGAGACTAGTTGGAGTGGTACTCTGAAGTGGGATATGACATGATTAAAGAAAAAACGTGTTGCGGTGTCAGTAGTGTTGTTGAAGGTAGGCATGGATTCAGCCCACCTTGTGAAGTAATTGACTGCGACGACGATGTATTTGTGTCCATTGCTGGATGGAGGGTTGCAAGTCATGAAGTTGATCCCCCATTTACAAAAGGGGCCTGTAGTAATGACTAGGTGTAGAAGAGAAGGTGGTACTCGTGCTTTTTTGGCATAAAGCTGGAATTTATCATATCGCTTCACGGCATGAATGCAATCATGAAATAATGTAGGCCAAAAGTAACCTTGGCAGATGATTTTCTGAGCGGTGGACATCCCCGAGAGGTGGCCCCCGCAAGCGTTGCTATGGCAGTCGTTCAAGACTCTATCGACCTCGTCAATAGTAAAGCATCGACGGAGTATGGTGTCGACCCCTCGTCGATATAAGATATCTCCAATGAGGAGATAGCGGGGGACTTGATGGCGAATACGACGACGATCATCTTGTGAGAGGTGGTTACCGAACTTTTGGGTTCGAAGGTAGACGAGGAGGTCATCGTACCAAGGATCATCTGAAGTGATGTAAAAGAGATGTTCATCGGGGAAGTCGGTATTGATGGGGGAACTGGTAGTATCGGAAGGGAAGGTTGTGCCGAGTTCAGCGAGGATGAGATCTTTCTTGCTCTTGGGTGTTGAAAATTTGAGATCGTACTCCTGAAGGATAATGATCCATTGGGCAAATTTACCATTAATTTGCTGACGACTGAGAAAATATTGCATGGGGTTGGAATCTGCTATGACTTTGGTTGTGCGAAGTAGAATGTAATGGCGTAGTTTCTGGACTGCGAGGATGACTGCAAGGGCTAGTTTCTCTTCGTGATTATACTTCAAGGGTGGCCCTGAGAGGTTTTTACTAATGTAGTAAATAACATGCTCATGATCATGATCTCCTATTTGAATGAGAACTCTTGCTACTGAGATGGATGACACTGATATGTAGAGGATATAGTCACGATTATAGTTGGGTGATCTAATTAAAGGGTCGTTGGAGAGTGCTAGTTTAAGATTGTTGAAATCTTTTTGGGCAAGTTCATCCTAGTGGAATGGGATGTCATGGCATAGTAAGCGAAGGAAATCGTGTGCTCGAGTGGCATAGTCTAGGAAAAATCATCGTAAAAAGTTAGCTTTTTCTTGTAGGCTCTGGAGTTGGTGTAAATTCCGGGGGGGTGGAAATTCTATGATGGCCTGGACTTTGAGGGGATCCATGGTAATACTGCTTTGGGAAACGATGAACCTGAGGAGGCACCCGACAGTGATGCAGAACATGCACTTGAGGGGGTTCAAGCGGATGTTGTACTAACGACACCTTTGGAAGATGATTTGTAAATCATCAAGATGCTGAGTGCATTTTTTGGATCAAGCTGTGAGGTCGTCCAAGTATGTGAGGATGATATGAGACAGATCATGAAAAATGTATGTCATAGCTCATTAGAAAGTTGTGCGCTCATTAGAAAGTTGTGCCAGCGTTTTTTAGGCCAAAAGGCATGACACAATATGCAAAAGTACCCCAAGGGGTGGTAAATGCAGTCTTGTATTGATCGGCTGGATGGATTTGGATTTGGTTATAGCTAGAGAAACTGTCCATGAAGGATAAAGCCTTGTGTCCTACACAGTCTTATATAATTTGATTGATGAAAGGTGTTGGAAAGTTGTCTTTAGGACAAGTGTGATTGAGATCGCAAAAGTTCGTGCATACACGAATGGTGCCCTGTTTTTTGTTAATGGGGATAGGGTTGGAGACCCATGAGGTATAGGCGATGGGGTATATGAACCTAACAGGGTGTAATTTGTCAATCTCGGCTTTGATGGCCACTGCTTTGGATGGGTGCAATGGTCATTGTTTTTGGCGAACCGGTGTGATATCAGGCCAGGTGTCTATGTGATGTTTGACAATAGAGGGATCAAGGCCAAGCATCTCTGTGTATGACTAGGCAAAAATATCCCGGTATTCTGTAAAGAGGGTTTTGTAGGTGGTGATTTCTTCAGGAGTGCATGCAGCGCCAATGGTGATTTCCTCGATGACTCTTTTTTTTATGGAAATATTGATTTTGATGGTAGGGGAAATGTTGTCCATATTGCCTTCTTCAAAAGCATCAGGGGCAGGGATAGGGTTGTTGAACCAGTTGATATGTCCTGATGGGATAAAATCCTTGGTTTCAATTGCGTATATGGGGTGTTGGTTAGGAGGCGTGAAGGCTTCCTGTGAAAGGAAGAGCGCTCTGTGGTGTAGCGCATCCCACGGGTAGTCGAGGGTGGTTAATTCCTCAAGTATGTTCTCGTCACAGTGGAATTGTCGAGAATACAAAGGATCTAAAAGAGTGATATCGGTGACTGTCACCGTGTGATTATCTTCTGGTGGTGAAGAAGCAGGAGGGATGATGCAATGATATTGCGATGGTTCACTCAACATAAACTAAATATTGAGATACTGAGGGTTATAAATGGTAGTTGGGTGTAAAATTTTCATGGGGAAATGAACGGGAGAATTGGGGGGATTTCAGGGTAAATCCTCGTATGAGTCATCCAAGAACCATGGAAGAGTGGGGATTGTTTCTAGCTCAGGAGAAATAATATGAAGAATCTCTGGTGATGGGGTAGCATTAGTCATCGATTCTGTAGGGGGTGTAGGAGTTTGAAGTAGGGTCACTTGGTGTTGCCTATATTCAATGATCATAGGAAATTGATATGAGAAATGATCTAAGGATTCATAGAGAGAGCAAGGGCACCTCATACATTCATTGACTGAGGTTGTGACATAATGGATGTCGGTGACAGGAGTTGGGGTGGGTTTTTGTTGAAAGATTTTGCGTACAACTGTTAGTGTCTGTCGGAATTAAGGTAACACTGGACAGTGGTGTGTGTAATGGCCATATTCTGAATAGATGGTGCATGCAAATCTGGTTCGCAATCCTTTGTTACTTGTGTTCTAGGAGATAGTGGCAATACTGGAGGAAGCGATGAGCGGTGGTGGTGCTCAAGGGAGTTGGATGAGATTACATAATTCAGGGAGAGATGGGTATTTTTTGGTGGGGTGTCTTTCTTTCTCACATAGTGCACAAGGAGGTTGGATGCGTGGGGGAAGTGGAGCTATGGGATTCTTCTTCTTTCGCATGCCCCCAACTATGGCAGGGGGGTTAGTGAGTGGGGGTGTAGGGGGTATGGTGGGAGTGAGTATGAGAATCTGCATCAGGATTCCTTCTGTTTGGGGGGGGGAGGGATGGTTGAGGAACCATCTCAGGTGGATGTAAATACCAAACTGGGATTGCCAGCACCATATTAGGGAGGGTAAGCATTGCAACAACCTAGAAAGCATGTACACCTGGTGGCGGGTAAAAGAAAGGGATTTGAGTAATGGCTTGGGGAACTGTTTCCCAAACTGGGATATGGCCTTGGGGTGGGGTGAAATCGTGAACTAGTGGAGTCGACGAGTTCGTAGGAGATTCTTGAGGGAGGAGCTCTGCGACTAGTGGGACGTCAGATATAAGAGAAGCCTCACTGGGAAGAAGGGTATCCTCAATGTTAGTTCCTTTTCGATGAGACAACACATACCTGATTGGGAGGATGAATGAGTGGTGGTGCAACATGGTAAGTTCCTAACAAGGATGGGTCTTTGAAAATTTTACTTCCCATTTCGATGAGGGGGTACATCTCAGGATTAATATGGACGAAAGGGAGAATGTTATCGATGTTGGCAGAAGGGTTAGGCTTATAATGTGAAACTTGATCAATGGTAATTATTTTCCCGTTATGGGGCAACATCATGGTTCTAAAGACAGAAGGGGCAACTGCCTTCATAGCGTACATGTAGCTATGACCGAACAAGATATTGTAATCAAGTGGGGCATCGATAACTTCAATGTCAATGAGAATGGTCTTGCCCCCGAGTTCTACAGGGACATTTTGGAAGAGCCCTTCGGGAGAAGATGGTTGTCCGTCATAAGCTCGTAAGGTAATGGCAGATGGTATCAGTTCAGGGGAACCAAGTTTCTGCCATACAGACTTGGAAATGATGCATGTGGATGCACCTTCATCAATGATGCATCGATGAACTATAATGTTCTGAATTTTAACGGGGATTTGAAAAGTGATGAGAGCAAGGAGGTGAGGTTCTCTGCTGTCGAGATCAAATGTGGTGAGTTGAGTATCCGCCGGGTCGACTGCCCCCAAGGCAGAAAGTAATGAATTTCGCTGAGTGGAACAAGTTTGAAGTACTTCTAAGACTGACATGGTAGTCAAGGACTGTGCCAAGTCATCAACTAAACTGTAATTATGAGCCTCCCTAGCCTGAGGGTTGTGGACATTCCTACGTAATGGGATGTGAGGGATGTGAAGAGGGGTTTCCGTGTTAGGGCGAGGGATCATCAAAGGGGGTCCCGTTGGTGTTGGGATTGTTTCTGGGGGGATGGGAGGAGACTCAAAGGGTGCATGGTATTGATGACTACATGTTTGTAGAAGGACTTCTTCCTCACTAGTGAGGAGGATAGTACGATCTGCAAGATTTCTTGGATTGAGATATTGTCCCAACTGTGGTGGGGTAGGCTGCATGTCTTATTGGGTGTTCATCACTCCTTGGTGTGGAATGGGGTTCTACAACACGACTGGGGGTGTTTGTTTCATGTATTGTTGTGGGGCCTACTGAGGGGCAGGTGGTGCTGGAGGATGTGGAACATTCACTGAGTCTTTCATCCATTTAAAATCGGTGATTTGGGGGCAATGATGAGTATAGTGACCGAACTCACCGCAAAGGGTGCAGGGGAAGTTGGTTCGAAGGTTATTGTTATTATTCCCTTGACATCTATTGTTGTTGCCCCTCTGGGGGTTCTGAGTCCCTTGATTCTAATTTCCCCCAGTAGGTTGGTTCTGTTGGGGGTGATTTCCGCCTTGACCTGGGTTGTTATTGTTCTGATTTTTTCCTTTCTTTTTGGCATTATTCGACTGATGGGTTGGATTTGCTGTATTCAATTGTTTGAAATTTTGATATTGCTGAATGGGAGAGGGTTGAACAAAATTAACCCCAGCATGGGGGTGTCCTTGTGGTGGAGCCATGGGTTGTGGAGGGCCAGGAAATGGAAAGTATGGATGATGTTGTGGTAATGATCCGTAAGGTACATAGGAAGGCATGGCACTTTCGCTAGTACTTAGAGTATAAGATGAGGTAGAGGGAGTACCATAACTTGTTTGGATAGGTGGGCGTATTGTGGTTGTTGACGGTAGCCCATTGATGGGTGGAGGAAGGGCATGTTGGAAATGTTTAACAGGTAGCATATGCTTGTCATTGATGGCAAGTATAGCAATGAAGATGGCATGTATACAGGAAGAATGTACAAAGGATTGTTGGCATGTTATACAGGATGACAGGCAAACAAAAGACAAAGCTCAG
>ML780492.1:111063-129453 GCA_009831015.1 Picea engelmannii | reverse complement strand
GCAGAATTCCTTGAAGTCTCTTGACATAAACTCTCCTCCCCAATCTGATCTTACTGCCTTTAACCTCTTGCCTGTTTGAGTCTCTGTTAAAGCCTTAAATATTTTAAACTTCTCAAATGCTTCAACTTTTTCTTTGAGAAAGGCAACCCAAGTAAGTATGGAGTAATCATCGATAATCAACATGAAGTAGTTGTATTTCCCTATGCCTTCCTGTCTTGATGGTCCACATAAATCCATATGAACTAGTTGGAGTGGTTTCTCTGTTGAAGTAAAGCTCTTGGACTTGAACTGTGTCCTGTTTTACTTCCCTACTTGATAGGGTTTACACATTGAATCTTGGGGTTTTGATATTCTCAGAAGATCTTTTGCTGCCTCGAGGTTTTTGAGTTTTATTAGGTGGTCAAAGTTTAGATGTCCAAGTCTCCTATGCCATAACCATCTTTCATCATGTTTTCTTAGATGGAATTCTTCTCTATTTTCTTTCAGCACATATACATTATTTTCTGTCCTTATGCCTTTGGCCACCACTTGTCCTAAGTTTACAGACTTTATCTTGCAGTCCTTGGACATGAACAACACTTCGCATCCTCTATCACACATTTGAATTACACTGAGTAGATTATGTTTCAACCCATCCACAAGTAGAACATCTTGGGCTTTTCCTTTTCCATTACTTAAGCTCACCATCCCTTTGCCCTTTATTTTCCCTGGAGCATCATTTCCAAAGGTTACATTTCTTGATTTTCTTTCACTTAGAGATAGAAACTTGCCTTTGTCTCCCGTCATGTGTTTGGAGCATCCACTGTCTATATACCAAGGGTTCGTTTTTCTTTGAGCGGACAACACTAATCCACACTTGTCACTTTCCTTCTTCTTCCAAAACTTGACATTTTCAGTAGGAGATTTCAAATCTGGTTCATATTCCCTTAAATGACAATCAATAGATTTGTGTCCATAGTTATGATAGATGTAGCAGTCAATCTCATTGTTCAACAGGTCAAACTTATTGGTGCAACGTTGTCTACTCATTGACTGTTGATTATTTCTTGACCTCTTTAGTTGCAGGTCCGTGGACTTAATTTGGCAATTGACAATCAGTGAAGGTTTGTTACTTGGCTACATCATTCTTTGTTGTGGAAAGTATTTATTCCTTTGAAATCTTAATTGCTCATGTCTAAGTCTTAAGGAACAATTTACAACGTTGTGACCAAATTTAACACAGTAGAAACAATAGCCATAGAAGAATTCTTTGTACCTGGAAAATGGTTGTCTTCTTTGAGCAAATCGATTTCTTCCAGACTGATGATGTCATTCAGCAGTGAGCACATTACTTCTTTGTTCTACAGATTCAGATCTGGCATCTTTTACCTTACTCGACCTGGGCGGATGATTGTCTTCCTTTGTTTCCGTAGGATTGTTATTGTCATTGGTTGTACTTTTGACAAACTTGATGGGTTCTTCATTTCTTGGCTTACCATTGCTTGATCCCTCTTCATACCCCAAGCCAGTTTTCAGCTTTGGATTCCTTTGCTGATTCAGAATGGTGGCCAATCCTTCTGAGGCTTTGATACTTGACGTTTTCTGATTATACAAGGCTTGAAACTTCTCCATTTCTTTCCTCGTTTTCACTACTTCTTGTTCTAATGCTTCCCATCTTGCCTTCTTTTCTGATAGATACTGTTTCATAATCTCTTCGATTTTCTTTGCCTCTTCCAATTCTACTTTTAGTAGGACAAGGTCTTCATCAGGTTCTTTACTGTCTTTCTCGAACTGTATCAACAATTGTCTTTTCTTTCTGTTCTTGATTCTTAGTCTGTCAATCTCTTCCAGTGCACTGATCAATTCTCCTTCCATGTCAACCACAACTTCTTCTTCATCACTCCCTGTGATTTTATTATCATAATTCTCTGTGGCCATAAGTATGAAGTCATTTAGTTTATCTTCAATAGAGGAGTCATTTTCTTCATCATCTGAAGGATCATCATCATTGTTTACGCACAGACTTTTCTTCTTAAAGTTTTTCTCTTTAAAGAAATTTCTATGTTTGTACTTCTCCTCATCATCACATGTCTGATCCTTTCCTTTGTGGGGACATTTATTTGCAAAATGACCTATCCTACCACAGTTGAAACATTTGAAAGGCAGTTTACCTTTGTATTTTCCTGATCCCTTCTTCAGTCTCTTCACAAATTTTTCTTCAATTTCATCGGGCTCAGAATCCTCATTCTTTTCTACTTTAAATGATGCTTCTCTAAAGGTAGGTTTATCTTTAAATATTCTCATTTCATATGCAGTCAATGTTCCTAGCAGTTGATCAAACCCCAAGGTTTTTAGATCATTAAGTTCTTCTATAGCAGAGACCTTTGGGTTGAACCTATTTGGGAGAGATCTCAAGATTTTCTGAACTAAAGAAGGTTCATCAATTGTTTCACCAAGTGCCTTCATTGCATTTTCCATTTCTTCTACTCTTAGAAATTATTTTCCAATAGTTTCATCTTCCTTCATCTTCAGCTGTTCAAACTATATTCTGTAGGTTTGAAGCTTTGCATCCTTTACTTTCTCATTACCCTCATAGATGCTAATGAGTTTGTCCCACATTTCTTTGGCAGTTCCTAGGTGCATAACTTTTACGAATTCTTCTTCTACAAGCCCACTCAAGATAGCATTCATAGCTTTAGCGTTGAAGCTAAATTCTAGTTTTTCATCCTTATAAGCTAGCACAACTGGCTTTACATAACCTGTATCTACCACATCCCAGACATCTGCACCTAACGACATTATGTAGGTTCTCATTCTAACTTTCCAGAAGGCAAATTTTGTTCCATTAAACAGAGGGGCCTTATTGGTTGAATTCCCTTCATGGCTTGACATGTTTAAGCTCTAGGATCTACCCTTGGATAGAAGGGGCTGGCTCTGATACCAATTGTTGGACAACTGAGAGGGGGGGGGGGTGAATCAGTTGTCACAGTGCTTAAACAATTATGTTTCTTTTAAAATATTTACAAGGCACTCAATGATGATCACAATCATGCAAGGAAATGAACAATGACACATTTAGCATCAGTCACATATATGAGAAACATAGAGATAGATATTTCCCAAGGAAACCCATATAGGGTAAAAACCTCTTCTTCTTTATATGATAAGTATTATTTACATTCTTTACATTATCATACATTTGAGCACCAACTCATTGTGAGGCTACAACCTTTGTTTTGCAAGCTGCAACTTGCTGAGAGCACCAACTCTTTGTTTTCTCTAGCACCCACTAGAAGGAAGCACCAACTCCCTGGTTTCTCTAGAACCAACTAGAAGGAAGCACCAACTCGCTGGTTTCTCTAGAACCAAATAGAAGGAAGCACCAACTCCCTATGTTCAAGCCCCCACTTGAACCTCTGAGGACACCAGTCCTCCCTAGCACCTCCCAACCTCCCTGGATTATGAATATGAAATACTGAAACCTATTACAGTGATATAGTGTTCAATAACAACTTACCAGTCTCATCACCGTTTTGCAAGATATTGCTACTCAGACTTCCTCGTTGTTTTCCAGCATGCATCTGCTACCCTTCCTGTTCTTTTTCTTTCATGCTCTGTGCGCCATGTCCATTCGCTGCATAGTTCTTCTTCTGTACTTTTCAGCTGCTGCACTCTGATCCTTCTTCATGCATGAATCACCTTCAACAACATCCACAACAATCCTGGCAACAACAACAACCGCATCTCTTCTCTGTATTGTGTATTAATAGCTTTTGTGCACCTTGTGCATGCAATGCGTGCAATACCTCTGCATACTCACACCGCGTCGATATCCTCCACAACTCGAGTGCTTTGTCTGATCATCATCGTGACTCTTCAACTTCTCTGGCCATTTTTCCACTCGTTCAACATCACTGTATGTTATGTTGAGATTCCTCAGCCTCTCTGGCAGTTGAGACTCTTCGTCTTCTCTGTGACAGTCGAGCTCACCTTCTTTGTTCCAATTACAAGATTCAATGCTCATCCAGCTTTCAATCACCTCCACGAGCATCTTCATCCCTCATGAAGATTCCCAGAGACTCTTCATCTCCTCTGTCAATCACCCCGAAGTGTCTTCGAGTCCTCTAGCAGAAACCATCAGTGGTTTTTGGCAGTTACACTGTGACATGCTACATTAGCCCTCCGATTATGCTCAGATTCACCTGCATCATTGGATTAACTCTGATAAGTTCTTGTGTTATTTACTCGTTTCACACTTTTGCAATTTGGAGATTCTACGATGAGACATCTTGAGTCTCCATATCACAAGTTTTGAAACTCCAAAACAGAGCTTTTCTATGCTAGCTCCTTCCTTTGTATGACCATGGCTATGACCAAGCGCTTACGCATAAAGCGCTTTCGCGATTTCGCATTTCTTGAATATGGAGATGAGGCATCTCGACTCTCCAAGTTGCGATCCCCAAAACGTCGAAAAGAATATTATCTACACGTACTCTTCTCTTTAGCTCTTCGATGGTGTGACCACTGGCTGAGACCACGCACTTATGCATAAAGTGCTTTTCGCGAATTCACATTTCGTGAGTCTAGAGATGAGGAATCTCGACTCTCCAAGTCGCGATCCCTAAAACCCCGAGATGGAGATGACAGTCCAGATCACACCTTGATCTGACGGCTGTGATTAAATCGTGATTTCGCATATCGCGATTTTAATGGTCATATTTCTTGCCTCTTCAAGTCGCAAGTCGTGAAACTCCGAAATGGAGTCTCAGATCAACAGTCTAGAACTGTCCCCAATGGACAACCATGATTCCTTCACAGTTTTGTGGAGTTGGATGACTCTTGGACTTATCCTCCTTGCAGCTTCACCATATCTAACGGCTATTGAGCCTTCGTAGATACCATAGATCCTACGGCCCAAATATTCTCTTGATTTCGCCACTTTGCGATTTCACTTCTCTTGCCATCGCTGTTCTTTTCCATCGCTGATCTTTGTCATCGTTGTTCTTTCCATCAATGACAAGCTTACTCACTTCATGATTTCGTTGTTCTTTCCATCGCTGTTCTTTGCCATTGCTGATCTTTGCCATCGTTGTTCTTGGCCATCGCTGTTCTTTGTCATCGCTGTTCTTGGCCATCATTGTTCTTGCCATCAATGACAAGCTTACTCCCAACTGTAAACCTTCCAACATGGTCATCTCCTGCCTTTCCTTCAAACTTGGGGATATATGAAGGTAGTTTGGTAGGCATTGCAGGCCATGTGGGGTCATGCAATATAGAATCATTTGTGAGTTTTCTTAGATCTGGTATGTTGAGAGAGGCCAAATATGGCATCTGGAATGGTGGTGGAGGATTAGTTCCAGCCATGGTGTTTTGTGAACCTAACCCTTGAGGGGGACTAGGTGGGTTTGTACTTCCGCCTTGAGAGGAAGTTGCCCCCCCCCCGCTTCCATGTAAAGGAGAGTGAGTGGATGGTGTACCTTGGGAATTGGACCCAAGTAAGTTGGAACCAAGCAAAGCAGATCCCAAGACAGTGGCACTCATAAGAGTGTGGGAATGTGGAGTCGATGAGTTGGCAAGACTAGGAACTCCTCCTAGAATAGGAGGGAGGTTTAGCAAGCGTCTGGAACAACGGAGGTTCTGTGGGTCCCCTATGATGTCCGACTAGATGAGTGAATGTGTGCGAATGGTGGTGAGAGCAATAAATAAACAAGAGCCTTTTCTGCAATTTTTGAACTTTACACGATATATATCTAAATCAAATGTACTCAGAAGTGCATCATACATAAAGTGTTTTGATAAAGAAGCATATATGTGGATAGGTGGGTTTTGTCAGCGTGGGGGATCAAAGAAAACAAATGCTCGTTTCCTAAAAGACATAATGTCCTTCCTCTCAAATAGCACTGGACCTTCCAATAATACTCAACAGTGGGGTCTGAAGCCATTGGAAGAGGAACTAGTGCAGGATGAAGCGATCAGTTATAATGAGGGGTAGAGGGGGCATATCCCGAAAGAACTGGTGATATTTCCCAATAGCCACACAAAATCCAATCAAGGTGCAATTGCAGCCCACAATTGCCACCGGGGTAGATCTCCTAAAATTTGGTCACTAGGTACCTTGGTCAAAGTGTAGCATTTAGATTTTCGGCCTAAGAAATGGGTCACGGGCTGGACCCCATCCAAGAGGTGGGTGCCTCAAGGGGGAATTCATAGAACAACTGGACCTCGGCCTTCAACCCTTCACGAGTATCTCCCTTCCTTATGGTATTAGAAACACTTGACTTGGGGGATTTAAAGTTCCCTATTTGACAATTTCTATTGTTTTGAAAATGTGAGAACCAGATAACGGGGAGTTATTTGGATGCCTATCCCCGAAATCCTACCTAGAATAAAAGATTTCTTTTGGCACCTCCTATGGAGGAAAACTTAGTGAGTTTTTAGAAATTTTTTAGATGTGGTTGTTTGAGAGATTGGGGGTATGAGCCAATCTTGTTGAAATTAAGTGGGAGTGGATAGTTTCGTCAAGAAAAGGGTGGGGTGTTTCATAATCCCTTTGGAGGAAACTTACTTCAACCTCCACGTATCGAGATGAAAACTATGTGAGTGAGAAGTGACTTTGTGTGTGAACAAGTGAAAGTGTGCCAATTTTTAATAATTTAAGTGTCACCTTGCTGCATGTGGAGTTCGCTTGGTCCTTACAAGTGTTAATTACCTAAGTTACTATGTGTCATTGGTACAACCTTGAGGAATTCAAAAGTCCCTAGGAAACTAGCATGTGGACATGTGGGTCATTTACTATTCCTTTAACTCCCTAATGTGATTTTATCTAAGAAAGATTTTGAAACTATCCTAGATTGTGACCATGTGGGCATGTATGGGCCCGTTACAAAACCTTTAAACTTCCCTAGTGACTTAATCTAAGAAAGTAATTTTCAACACAATCCTATCTTTGTAGCTTGTGGGCATGTATGGGCCCGTTACAATCTTGAGATGTGTTTGAAAAATAAACTAAGAGGACTCCCAAGGGGGCTGTTGTCCTCTCCTAAAGGTTTAGTCTTTTTAAGGGAGATGAAATTGTCCTACAACCTTTTTCTGATTCTCAAGATCGCTTTGAAGCGCAAGAGAAGAGCATACTCAACGATTGATATCCAATTTTTGGTCCCAATGCAAGTTTTATGTGATTACAAATGATTCCAACTTATACTCTTAGTCAAAGCAGGCCATCCATGTGGAAAAATGAAAGAAAAATAGGAAATAATGATTTTAAACGCCCTAAGTGCCTATGTGTTTTGACTAATCCGTTTATATGGAGAGGAAACTAAGTGTGGTGCAGATTACAACATGCATGTAATCATTTTTAGGAAGGTTAGGGGCCTTCCACAAATCACAAAAAGGATTACAATGTGTATTTTTCTGCACAGGTGAGCGGGTCTCAGAGTAGACAGAGGTGCACTGAGCACCAATAAGTGAACTGAAAAAGACTTTTGAGTGCAAGTGCGTAGAAGGCGCTGAGTAATACAATGATTTTGGCGCACGTGTGCACGATGCACGACTGTGGGCCAATAAACCCATGCACAACTGTCACATGGCAGTGAAGAAAATTCTGGATGGAATTCTCTCAACTCAGCTTTGAATTGGATGATTTGCAGGTTGGCTTGGGCCGATTATGGTTTCTATAGGTTAAATAAATAGAAAGAAGAGCTAGAATAACCCAAATGGGGTAGGAAATTGATACCTTTCCCCAGTGGAGTCGCCAATCTGTTGCACCTCTTTTGTCACCTGAATGAGCAAAACAAAGGTGCTTACAAGCTTAGTTGGGTTAGCTAAGAAATACAACAGTAAAGGAAAGGGTTAGAAAAATAAACGTAAAAGACTAAGCTAAGAATTAAACTAGGAAAGGAAAGAACAACTAAACTATTGAGCATAAGGACATAAGAACAAGAAACAAACAAGACTCGTGTCACCAATGGAAAGGATTGTATTAGTGAAAAGAAAATATCGAGAAGAAAGGGGACTTTGGGTCCCTTCTTCCTCCAAGGGAGGGCTCTTGGACCCCCAAGATTAAGCTCTTCTTACAACTTGAAAACTTGAAAGAAATGGTGAAAGAATCCCAAGCTAACCCACTCAAAAGGTGATGTGGATTGCCCAAATGGAATGGTGCTAGTATGCTCTTGATGAGAAAAGAGCATTCTCCAAGAGAATAGCAACATCATAACCTTACAAATTAATTCCTTGAAAATGTAGTGCACCCATGGCCTTGTTTTATAGCACCACTATGAAGTATTGAGCAACCAACTTTTAGTGTGAAAAGGGGTTGTTTAGGGCACCTTTAGGTCTTTAACCAGCCACCGAACTGGATCCATCCGAGATTTGGATGTCAAATTGACTTGGAATCTGAACCAGAAGTGGGTGGGAGGCCGACCAACATCATAAATGCGTCGTTCTCAGGTGTGCACATCTTTTAGCATCCACAGTCGCGCATCGTGCACATGTGCGCTTTTCCTGTGTTTCTGGATGGTGCATGTGTGTGTGCGCCCTGTGTAGTCATAACGCATCTTTATTTTATAACTGGTTGTATAGTTTTGGACCTTTTGGAGATGCTTTTTTGGTATTTTTGGTCCATGGGTGAACTCATAGCTATTTGAAGATGCTAGATTCCTGTAACCATTTGCGGATGAAATTTCAGTGATAACACTAGGATTGATGGATATTTTCAGGAGAGTGGCTTCAATAGAAGTAACAGTGAACCTAAACTTTACTACACAAAAGAAGGTAATGATATTCTTATTGTAAGTCTATATGTTGATGACTTATTATATATGGGTAGTAGTTCTAAGATGAAGGATGAATTCGAAATTGCTATGATGAATGAATTTGAGATGAAAGATTTGGGTCTCTTGCAATATTTTTTGGGTATGGAGGTTTATCAAAATGAGGATGAAATTTTCATTTGTCAAACAAAGTATGCAAAATATATGTTGAAGAAATTTGATATGGTAGATAGTAAACCAACCTCCACTCCAACTGCTCATGGAATTGTGTTGTGTAGAGATGATGGTGATGAAATAGTTGATGAGGCAACATACATAAGTATTGTTGGAAGTTTGTTGTTTCTAACCCACACACGACCTGATATTGCTTATTCTGTTTCTCTTGTTTCAAGATACATGAAAGAGCCATATGAAATACATATGAAGGTGACCAAGAGGATTTTGAGGTATGTGAGATGAACTCTAAATTTAGGTATCCATTATTACACCTCTAAAAGGTTTAATCTTGTTGGATTAGTGATTCTAATTGGGGAGGTAGTTTGGATGACTGGAAGTCTACATCTGGTAATTGTTTCTCTTTTGGTTTGTGGTTGATTACTTGGAGCTCAAAGAAGCAAAGTATAGTTGCACTTTCATCCACAAAAGCAGAATATTTTGCAGTCACCTAAGCAGGTACACACACATTATGGCTTAGAAAAGTTCTAGAAGAAATTGGAGAGAAACAAATTCATCCTACAGTGATATTTTGTGATAACACTAGTGCCATCAAATTGGCCAAGAATCCAATCCATCATAGTAGGACAATTTTTTTTGATTTAAACTATCATTTCATTAGAGATTTGGTGCAAAAGAAGGAAGTAGAACTAATATATATAAATACCCAAGAAAAACTTGCATGCAATTTCACTAAGGGAGTTGCTAAAGTCCAGTTTATGAAACATGGAGATGAGATTGTGAGCCCTCTCAACATCAAGGGTGAGTATGTTGGTAATTGATGCAATCTTGTCAATCATCTGACATGATGCAATCCATCAATCTGTTTGCAGTTTTATTTTATGTCCGTTAGTGTTTAGATATAGATTGCCTGACTAAATAATGCATGCAAAATGCATGAGTAGTTTTCTAAAATAAATTGTTGTAAGCGTTCAATCATGAACAACTAATTGATTGTTTGTTCTATTAGGCTATGTATTTTTATAAAGATCAAGGTTGATCACAATGAACACAACCCTTTTTGTGCAATTACAATTCTTTCTTCTTTCTATGATATTTTGATTTAATCATTTAGTATTTAGTATATTGTTATGCTATTTCATTGAATGATTATCTAGTCCATAGATAGCCCTGCATAGATCCTTCAGAAATTTGTGAACAAGATTAAGTGATTTAAACCATGAAATGCAGTGAGGATGACCATAAAAATCAATATGTTCAACAACCAAAATACTTTTGTTAAGAAGAGTAATACAAGTTTTCATCTAGTGAGTACCGAGTCACATGGTTTCATTTTTGGATTGGACTCCTTTACCCATAATCATGTCTTTATTGAATGTATTTAAGTTCAGAAAAGAAGATCCTCCAGGGATGACCGCCTTCATTGCAGACTCTTTACATACATAAAGCAACGGGTAAAGAGCAAGGTAAAGCACATGCAGGATAAGATAGGAAAAACATGCTAGAAAATTGAGTCATCATGAGTTGTCATATGGTCTTGGGGATATGTGAATAGGGTTTTGAGACCTAAATTCTATGTATAAATATGTAATAGGTTGGGTAGAATAAGATGCTAGAGAAGAGCTAAATTTGTTGCTACTATGAAGAGATTGAGAGAATATAATGAGAATGACAGAGAGAGTCTATGTCGAAGGTCTAGGGAGAGATTGCACAGAGAGGATTTCACTTCAAAGAGACTAGCTAAGATGTATAAAGATATCATGATATATCTATTGTAAGCATAGTGCACAAGCCTGATATGATTACACAAAGAATAATAAAGAAGCCAACAGTTATGGACATAGCCCAAAGTTGGGTGAACCATGTTAAACTCTGTGTCTGAATGCATTTTTGTGTGACTGCTCATGGATGTTCTATTTATGCATATCTAGATCTAGATCTGTTTTCTAGATAAGTGATGTGCAATAATTTTTAATGCTACAATAAATAGTTTATGTTGCAATTTACAGTATAATGGTGTTGTATAACTGAATTTACCAATTAACTAAGGGAAAGAGACACAAGATCTTGCACACAAAGTACATAAGTAATAATGAGTATGATGATCACCTCCCATCCCCTCATTCTTGTAGAAACTTGGTTCCTACAGCGCGAATAGATGCCTCGGGTGAAACTTCACTTGTATGATGCTGAAAGGGCCAGTGTCTAAAGGGTTTTGTTGGTTAGATAACTTGAACCTAGGGTATTACAACGACGCCCCAACAAATGGTTCCATTTCCATGACCCATAATCTGTGATTGAGGGAATGTTTTGGAGGCCGACTAAGAAAGAGATTGTCGAATGGATAGAAGGGAAGGAACACAAATTCACTCAAAAATAGAATATAAGCCCTCGGATGAGAAATTGAATTTTGTAAGTAATAAGACTTCTCATGCAGTTGATTTTTGATTGGACAATATATTGGGAGGTTATATTACAAAATTTGTAGTGGATTGTATCCAATCATACATTGTTGTAGAAAGAGATTTCTTCAATGGTTGGCGTGGAAGGTTTATGAAATCATTGAGTACTTGGATAAATATGTTGTTGTGGGACAAGTGTGTGATGACAATGGAATATAACTACTAAGGGATTTCATGCACATAGGGGAACTAGGGAATGAATAGAGGATAGTCTGAACATAGGAAAGGGAGGGACTGAGGATGTAGAGAATCGAAGGAGGTGTATGGGAAGAAGAAGACAAGTTTGTAGTACTACACAATGGAGGAATAAACAAGAGGTTAAATACTAGGGTTGAGAAGAGAGAGTTGTGCAGTAAGTTTGAGAGGAAACAACCCCGTGCAATAGTCCATATCGTAGAAATACTACACGTAGAAGGAGAGAAAGAGGATTCTTAGTTCAAACCAATAATATAAGAACCAATAAGTCCTACTTAGGTAGGATCCTGTGTCAATTCCACTACCCCGTGTGTGTCACCTAGATCAAAAGTAATAGCTGAATATTTGTCAAAAGCACTCATAAGAAATAGATAAAGTCAGAATAGTAGTGATCAGATCAATGGAAATAGTGCGTCGAGCTAGAGTAGTGGAATAAGTGCGTTGAGTCAGATTCAACCAACATCACCAATGGGAGGTACGACAAAAACCAACATGGCATGGCTAGATAACACATTGAGCCTACCTGAGTTCCAGGGAGTGGGGTCAGATGGACAAAACAACATCTATTCATATGCGAAACAATTTGGGACACGAAGAATGTCCGGGACAAGGATGTAAATATTGTGGACTCGGAAACAACATTTAAAGGCCATGCATTATTATGGTATATGAAACTGTAGAGTATCACACCTACAGGTCAAGCAAGGAATTTAGCATAATATTAGACAAACATTGTTGAAAGAGTTCAAGAAACCGAAATCTTAGTTGCAGTACATTACAAAGTTGAAAGAAATCAAACAGGTGCAAACTAAATCTATTTGGGACTATGATAAAAGATTTAAGGATTTGATGGGTAGGATGACATTTCAAATTCGTGATCATGGCACCAAGAATGGTTTATTGTAGGATTACTACCACACATTTGCTGGTCATTGATACAATAGAAGGTTGTGTTGCATCTTGAATATTTGGAGATTGCAATGAAGCTAGAAGCATCTCTTGTCGGAGATGGTGGGGGGATGGTGCAATTTGAGACACAACTAGCTTCCTTGACCATTCAATTAGAGATGCTTACAAAAGGGAAGGAGAAGTGGGAACAAGTATGGTGTACTAAGTGTAGGACTGAAGGCCACCATAAGGACGAATACCCAACATTTGCATAGTATTTGGTGACTGGAGCACCAAATCCATTATCTGGAGGGGAAATTTTCTACATGTGCACAACTAATAAAGACACAGAAGGCGAATATTGGGACAACAAAAAAATGAAATTTTGAGCAAATAGGAGATTATTGGAATGATGAAACTGTGGAGAATAATGAAGATTTACTACACGAGTATCTATATCTATTCCCAAATACATTCTTAGAGATGAATGGGATATCTAGTGAGTTAGGAGAGATGAATATCCCTTTGAATCTGGATTCTAAGCTAGTGAGACAAAGATCCTACAGGTTAAATCCAAAATATAAAGAGAAAGTGAAAGCAAAGATAAACCGAATGTTGGATGCAGGGATTATTGAACGAGTGGTGGAATGAAAATGGATAAGTCCAATGGTGGCAAAAGATAAGAAAATAGGGCGAATAAATATTTGTGTAGACATGAGGAAGATAAATGAGTCATGTCTGCATGATCCATTTCCAAAACCTTTCAAAGATGAAGTACTAGAGAATGTAGGAGGGTATGAGGCCTATCTTTTCACATATGGATTCTCAGGATACCATCAAATACAAATCATGCAGGAAGATAAGTATAAGACTAGTTTTGCAACAGAGTGGGGAAGCTATCAGTACACAATGATTCCCTTTGGATTGAAGAATGCATCTGCAATTTTTTCAAGAGTTTTTGTTGTAACTTTCAAAGAATTTATTCATAAGTTCCTTGAAGTGTACTTAGATTATTGTACCGTGTTTAGTTTATTGAAATATCACATAGAAGTACTCATGATAATGTTGGATAGGTGTAGAGAATGCCATATTTCATTGAATTTAAATAAATGTATTTCATGTGCACCTTTTGACATTTTTTTGGGCCATGTGGTATGTAAGCATGGATTATTGGTGGATCCTACCAAGATTGCAGTGATTTTAGATTTACAACCACCCACATCATTTATACAGTTGAGAGAAACCCTAGGTCATACCGGTTATTACAGGAAGTTCATTAAGGGTTATGCGCAGATTACAATACCTATGGAGAAGTTGTTGAAGAAAGAAGTGAAGTTCCAGTGGAATGAGAAATGTTAGAAGGGTTTGGACACATTGAAAAATAAATTAGTGACCATGCCAATTTTGATCTTCCCATATTGGAAGGAGTTCCATGTTCATGCGGATGCGTTCTCCATATCTTTCGGTTCAATACTATCTCAACCAGGGGAATGATACATAGATAATCCAATTACCTTTACAAGGAGGAAGCTATCAATAACATAAAAGAATTATACTACCACAAAATGAAAAGGATTGAGAATGGTATATGCGCTACAGAAATTTAGATGGCTGTAGGAAAATTAACTTGTTGTGGGTTGTATTGGGATGTGAGTGGACAATGGAGAGACACCCTTTCTCGTGGATTTGTATCCCTAGCTCAGGGGTGATTTACTACTAATAATTGGATCATAAAATCTATCGTCGGGTGGAACAATCGTCCCCTACAACCACTTGCATATTTTGTTTAAAATATAAGTGTTTATCTCTGTTACATTTTTTTAATTATGGGATTTATTTGTTGTGCATATAATCTACTCTTGAGTGAATTTATATACTGATGTGTGTATGTATATTTGGCTAAAATTCATAATTCTTCTAAATTCCTGTTAAATCCTCAATGCATTGCAAGTTATTATGGGTTTTAATATTTGTGTGCTTACTCTGAGTTTGAGAAATAATAATATGTTTCTGAATATGATTTTAATAAATTTCATTCATGTTTAAATTAATTTCATTAGATGTATGGACGTTTTAATCATGGTGTATTGCATTTAAATTAATAGTATCACACTTTTTTTATGACTTTGATAGTGGGTAACATTACAAAAGGAGTCAAGATCATTCCTAACCTTCACATCTCTCGTATCCTATTTTTTGATGAGATCCTCATATTTGGGACCACAATATACAAAACTAAATATTTGGAAAACATCTTAAGACTATTCTCCTATACTACCAAATTGGAAATAAACCACATGAAATCCTCTATCTACTTATGTCATGTCTCCCAGGTCATCCTATATTTAATCCTTAAGTTCCTCCCCTTATCTTTGGGATCCACTAAGGAATGCATAAAATATCTCAATTTCTTGTTGAAGTCAAAAGATTATCACTACCAAGATTTTCTATGGCTATATGAAAAACTAAAGAAAATAGTCTCCCTCTGGTGTAATAGATGGATCTCAATGGTAGGTAGATTAGTACTCCTAAATATTGTGCTGTAGGAAATTCTGATATATTATCTCTCTTTGGTTTATATCCCAAAAATGATGCTCAAGAAAAATCAAGAAGTTTTGCCTTCATTTATTGTGGTCTAGTGATAAGAATTATAAATACATACCCCTCATCAAAAGGGAATCCATCTTGTGCGCAAAGTATACTAGTGGTTGGGGGTTGAAATACTTACAACTATTCTCCACGATATTAGTTGCAAAGGGGCATGCCACCTAATAAAAAAAAAGGGGATTCTGTATTAGTGTATGGTCCTGAGATGAATCCACCCACAATCAATCACTAGTTGGATTGGATCCTCCCCCAAGAAATATTCATGTGGTTTAATGTTTTGTAAGGCTATTATTATGAGTTTTGACATGGTTGGAACCCATTTGGCATGGGTTCAAAGCAATGAACATGATGTTATAGTAGGTAGAGATATTTTTTTTGGCATTCTAGTAGGCCATCACTTTCCACACGATATGATAAAGGTGTTAATGAAATAAGGTTGACATTTTCTGGTAGATGCCTATGATCCCATTGGAATTTGCGATGAAAATCGATTATGGATTTGGGATTGAAATGATCTATACATAGATATATGGAATCAATTTAGTCAGACATTAATATCCAATGATATTTCCTTGCTAGATGGAAATAAAAAACTTATCTAGGCTATAAAAATTTAAGGTAGCTCCTTTAAATTGAAAATGGGATAGAATACCATAGCCATGTAGGTTGGATATGACAATGCTCCTTGGTCGTGGAGTGGTATTTGGAAATTGTAGGTTCCTTTGAAAAAAATAAAATTTCTTGGCTTTCTCTATGCAATTGCATTCTAATTTGGGACAACCTCCTTATTAGGGGCAAGGAGGGCCTGAATCTGTGCTTTTTATGTAGGGAGAATGTATAATTAGTTTATCATCTATTGGCATCTTGTCATTTTTCAAAGGAGGTATGAAATGCATCTATATCCCTAATTTATTGTCCCCCTTGAGATGGGGATTCCTTAGAAGAATCTTGGAATGCATAGTTTTATGCTTAGATTATCCATAAATCCCTTTTCCCACTTCCCTTACACATGATGTATGCACTTTTGATAACACAAAATGAAGCTATATTTATGGACAAAAAAACCCACCTCGCTAGACATATTATACAAATTCAAGTTCTCAATGTCAACACGATTTCAAAAATCCAATCCATCCTTCCTCTAAGTGATCCCTCCATTAGAGATCAACCATGATAGGGATTATTTAGAGAAAAATAGGGATGGTGGATTTATTCACTTGGGAAATCATTATGTGTCTTTTCAAAGAGGCACAAGGATTAATACAAATAAATATGTAGAAGCTATGGGTTTATGTGTCATCCTTTCTATTTCCCTTGAACTTGAAGTCTCCTTGCTAATGGTTATAGTATTGAATTCTAGGGTTGTATGCAACTAGATGAACAACATGAATTAATGCACGCATCTTGGTCTCTCTCACATTATGGATAGAGCAAAGGATGTGCTACGCAAATTTCTCCCCATCCACATAAATAGAATCTTTAGAGAACATAAAAATGAAGCATAGATATATGCAAAGAAAACATGTGATCTTATAGAAGGTAAATTAATTTTGGTTTACAAGGATGATCAAGGCTCTAGCTAAAGGCATGGTAATACTATTTTGTAATTTCTCCCTTATTTTCAAATGAGAGGTAGATAAAATGGTGTCTTTATGAAAACACTCTTGATTATCTTATGTAATCAATGATTTTCCTTTAAAACATTAATACGTTTTAGTGAAGAGAAAATTTGAGGTTGAGGCAATTTATTCTTTCCACAATTTTTTTTTATATACATTGTGTGATTTTCCATAGCACTAGTTTGCGTACACACAGTAGGTGTACTTATCCTAAACACTACTCTATCCCAAAGGACAATAAGAATATTTTTTATTTTGAGCTTGCTCAGTTTTGACAATGCTCCAAGGCTTGTGATGGTCATAACGTTTTACCAAAAAAGGAATAAAATATATCGTTGTTTTTCTCCAAGATATATAAGGCATGATCATACTGATTTACGAACTGTGTTTACAGGCTAAGATTATTATTTCTATCATGCCATGAGCCAACGATTAATAATCATTCCCAACACATTAAGAAATACCACACCCATAATAGAGTGTTCGAGAAAACCAAAAAATAATTAACCCACACCAAATCCACTAAATTGAAACAATTTCACACAGATTGCAACATTTAATGGGCATCTTAATTAAGCTCGGAAGAAAAATACATAGGGGTGACCTATACATATATTTTGTGTATTGTTACTCACTGAAAATACATAATTGCATATGGCCATGGCTCAAAGCTACCTTTGCTCATTGTGGATAGGCTCCTTGACGCCTTCGTCCATTGATATTCAAGTTGGTTTCCCTCTTCGAGCTCTCATTTTTGCTACCGTCCTCCCTATTTCTCCTTGCATCTCCTTTATTTTTCACTACAACCTTCATTTCTTTTAATGGGGTGCCTTTGGAAGGCTAACCCCCAAAAAGAGAAAATAAAATGAAATAAACAATTACATGTTTATTACAAAATTAACAAGAGGTTTGACAAGGATCCAATTTGGAGCAGACTTTGGCTTTGTTGCACATAAATAGTACTTATTGCATCTTCCTTAATTTCGGTATATGATTCTCCTCATTGTTCACTATGGAACTCTTGAACAACTTTGTATCCTTTTTGTGTCTTGCAAAAGATGAAATTGAGTAGTAGTAATGATAATTATTACATATATTGAAGATACTCAATTTTCTCTTTCAATTTGGACATCATACCCAAATTTACATTCACTATTCACAAAGTTCATGGGGTAAAGTCTTAATCTCTCCCCTTCATTCTCATGACAATCCATATTAGTGTCATAAATGAGATCACCATAAAAGTATATTTGATCTTGGAATTGCAAAGTTTCATAGATTCCTTCATGATATTTTTGATCCAAATCAACTTGATAAGTAGAAAAATGATATGATTCCATGATGATATTAGAGACATCACTATTGTTGCCACATTTAACATCTTTGTTTACTTATTTCTTAACCAAGATAAACACCAAGGATAGAAAGTAACATTGTTGCAATTAGAATCAACATTGGCTCCCATGTCACTTGTAACAAAAGAAGGTTTTGTAGTTTCTTGGTCTTTATAACTTCCAAGACTACAACAATATTGTCTCTTAGAGTTTTGGTATTCTTCAACAAATTGAAATCTATAAAGTCCCTATTTGGTGGGGTGGTAGAACTCTTACCATTCTATTGAGTAGTTTTATAGTCAAAGTTCTTATCAATCC
Source organism: Picea engelmannii (assembly GCA_009831015.1). Taxonomy (NCBI): domain Eukaryota; kingdom Viridiplantae; phylum Streptophyta; class Pinopsida; order Pinales; family Pinaceae; genus Picea; species Picea engelmannii. Next base: position 111,109 of record ML780492.1, on the reverse strand, counting down.
GATAATTATAATTTTGGATAAAGTTCTTACAAGTTTTCTTAATTAA
>ML780492.1:85003-100311 GCA_009831015.1 Picea engelmannii | reverse complement strand
AAGTTATGCAATGAAGGTAAGAAGATTAAGTGACATTTACCAAATGAGTAAAATTCCAACACATGAAGAAAATCCAATAGGTGAGACAATAAATTTTTCTTTACTTTCCAAGGCTGATTTTGAACCATCATGTTTTAAAGATGCATGTACTAATGAGGTTTGGTTGCAAGCAATGCAAGAAGAGATAGATTATGTTCACAAGAATGATACTTGGGAGCTTACAAAACTTCCACATGACAAGAAAAATATTGGTACTAAATGGGTCTACAAGACTAAGTACAATAGTAATGAGAGTGTTGAAAGACATAAGACAAGATTAGTTGCTAAAGGCTTCACACARAGGTATGGAATTGATTATGAAGAAACAATTGCACCAGTAGCAAGACAAGAGACTGYTAGAATGATGATTTCATTAGCAGCTCCGAAGAAATGGAGCATTCATCACATGGATGTGAAAAGTGCCTTTTTGAATGGGTACTTAGAAGAAGAAGTGTTTGTGGAACAACCACAAGGTTTTGAAGTGCAAGGAAAATAACATCAAGTATACAAATTGAAGAAGGCTTTGTATGGCCTCAAGAAAGCACCAAGAATGTGGTATGCTAGGTGTTGCGCCTCTTTTGTCACCTGAAAAAGAAAAACAGAGGTGCTTACAAGCTTAGTTGGGTTATCTAAGCAAGACAGTAGTAAAGGAAAGGGTTAGAAAAATAAACATAAAAGACTAAGCTAAGAATTAAAATATGAAAGGAAAGAACAACTAAACTATTGAGCATAAGGACATAAGAACAAGAAACAAACAAGACTCATGTCACCAATGGAAATGATTGTATTAGTGAAAAGAAAACACCGAGAAGAAAGGGGACTTTGGGTCCCTTCTTCCTCCAAGGGAGGGCTTTTAGACCCCCAAGATTAAGCTCTTCTTACAACTTGAAAACTTGAAAGAAATGGTGAAAGAATCCCAAGCTAACCCACTCAAAAGGTGATGTGGATTGACCAAATGAAATGGTGCTAGTATGCTCTTGATGAGAAAAGAGGATTCTCCAAGAGAATAGTAGCAACATAACCTTACAAATGAATTCCTTGAAAATGTAGTGCACCCATGGCCTTGTTTTATAGCACCACTTTGAGGTATTGTGCAACTAGCTTTTAGTGTGAAAATGAGATGTGTAGGGAACCTTTAGGTATTTGACCAGCCACCTAGCCGGATCCATCTGAGATTTGGATGTCAAATCGACTTGGAATATGAACCAGAAGTAGGTGGGAGGCCAACCAACATCATAAATGCATCGTTCTCAGGTGTGCACGACTTTTAGCGTCCACAATCGCGCATCATGCGCATGTGCACTTTTTTTGTGTTTCTGGATGGCGCATGTGCGTGCGCGCCCTGTGTAGTCATAGCACATCTTGATTTTATAACTGGTTGTATAGTTTTGAACCTTTTGGAAATGATTTTTTGGTAATTTGGGTCCATGGGTGAACTCATAGTTGTTTGAAGATGCTAGATTCCTGTAACCATTGCGGATGAAATTTCAGTGATAACATATGCCCCCTGATGGATGAGGTTAGGAGCATACGGATAGCCGAAATTCATCAATGTTTCTTCTACTGAGAGTACCATTGTAAGAAAGAGTGATAGTGAGAGTATCAAGAGTGACCTGTTGGAGGGAGAAGGGAACCTGTAGGACCCAACCTTTCGCAAGGTGTGTAAAATAAATTGTGTACAAACGAGGTGGGCATGCCCCATGCTCGTGTCATGTAACTAAAAAAAAAAGGGTTATGTACAGTAACTGAAACTGTGTGTTGATGTAGACAACTGCAGCGCTCTCGGGGGCGGTTTTGATAAAGGCAGAGGACAATTCTGATGAGGAACATACTCTGAACAGTAGGCAATGATACCTGTAAGAAGTATCACAGATTCTGTGGGCATTGATAGCCCAACAAAGTTCAGAGGTCTTCGACAAATATAAGAAACAACTGCAATAGTCACAAAGTAAGACCCATCGTAACATGAGAAAGTGTTGAAGTCGAATGTTATGGGGGTCATCGACAGCAGGGAGCATTTATGGTTCTCCCTGTGTCGTCTGAGACTTCTCATTGTAAAGGTAATGAGAGTCAAGCTATTGTGGCCCTTCTGGAAACTGTGATAATGTCGACAAAAAGGGAGACACGACTCCAAGAAGAAAAGGGCTTTGTGAAATCCACTAGGTGAGGTCAGGAAATGAGGAGGTACATGGACGAAGTCAAGTTGCGTGGAGACTAAAGACTGCCCTTGGTTGGGGATATATGCGAAGTATAAGTGGCTGCAATTGTTTAATGAGGTCGAGTGCCAGTGGGGGCAAAGAGACGTGGGATAAGTTGTGTCAGAGGTAGGACAAAGTGAACAAACTTAGAGAGCAGAGGTAGGTGGCCTGTGGGATACTCGAAGTTTATGGACGATGTCAATAGGAGTAGATGATAAGGAATGCCCCAACCAAGGGTGGGATGGGTTGCGTTTGCCAAGAAGGTCACCAAAGGTGATGACAAAAAGCTATGTAAAATGCTGGAAACAACAACTTAATTACAAAAAGAATTAAAAAATCAGTGGGGATAATAAGGCATATACAGAAACAGGCACCCCAGTGTAAGATGGCTTGGCCTGAGGATGGTGCAAGTTGGTGTAAAAACAAGTGGAGGGTTGGGGCCCCATAGGAGAGTTTTTGTAGTAGGGAAATATATGGAGGGAAATTTGAAGATGGGAAGACCGACGATGGGTGAAATGGATGGTAAATGGTGCTGCAGGAGTTCAGTCAAAATAATCCATGAGGAAGTGCCCTGGGAGTCCATTGGGTAGGTAAGCTAGCAAAATGAGGAGAAGGAATATGTGGTTGATTTGCGACATGATGTAAGACTATCGGGACTCCCATCCCTAAATGTTGAAAACAACATGAGTGTCAAAGTGCCAAGGGGGCTATGAATGGGACAACTCATGTGGGGGAGAGTGCTACCGGGTGACAGTACCCAAAATGCAGTGGAGGTGACAGTACTGCAGAGTTGGATATAGGGACCCTAAAGGAAAATTTTCAGAGGGTGTGACTAGAGATGCAATTGAGATTAAGAGGGAATGATTACATGCCAGTGTTGATTATATACCTGAAGGGGTCGCGCTAGTGTGTGATGACCAAGTACTTGCACATATGACAAACAAATACCCAATGTGAACAATATCTAAAGATAATTGAGCATATAATTATTTAGTTGATAATTTTGAACATGAGCATGTGTACCTAGACGGGGTATGGAAAAATGGCTCCCCGGGGGATAAGGATTAAAAATGGCCCGAGGAATGCCTTGATGTAGAGGATAGGGTACTGATCTCGTGGCTGAAGACGGATCGAAAAACAGGCACCCGGAGCTCCCAGAATGGGGTCTGGAAGTTTGGCAAAAAGGACTATATATAGCTGTAGGGCCCACATTGCCACCTCATTTGTACCTGCTGTCAGAGTGATTGGACGAGAGATATTCAAAGGAGATTTGGAGATTCCGAGAGAATGAGGCAGTTGATGCAGGACCAATGAGCTTCAGGTTAGTTGTCTTATCGTCCTGCATAGAGTTGGGGTTTCTATTTTTGGGTAGGGCCTGTACGGAGGGCCGTACAGGGGGTTTTGTGGGTGTGGGCCCCCCAGTGCGCACCTGTAATGCGAGTATCCGTGCACGGGGGTGCCTGAATGGGGGAAACAGGTGCACATGGTATGCACGCTTGTAAGTTAAACAACTGCACATGCGTGCACAACTGTGTAGTGAACAAGCGCGCTATGATGCACGCCTGTATATGTGACAGGGGTGCATGAAGGCACCTCTGTAGGGCCGACAGGCGCACATGTGTGTGTGGCTATGGGATGAACAGGTGCGCACATGTGCACACCCGTGGGATGAATAGGCGTGCATGTGTGCACGCCTGTGGGGTTAAACAACCGTGCCTTGGAGGTAAAGCTGACGGGTGCAAAACTTATCTTTCTTGGAGATGATAATGTGTTTATGTTTGAGAGGCTTGTTCGAGAATTGGATTATGTGGTTGCAGGTGATCATTTGGATGATGTCGGTTCACTGGAGAGAGAGATATTGGTCACAACTCAGGGAGGTTGTGGCCATTGAGGAGACGACGGTTCGTGATACTTTGGCAGCTTGTGGGCTGCTGAAGTTCTTTGAGTGTCCCTTGATACGGGCCCAGGAGTACCTCCTGTAGTTCTTGATTTGGATGTGGAGTCCAGATCTACATTGTTTTATGGTGCAGGGTGAGCAGTTGGCCTTCACTATGGTGGAGGATGTTTATTTCTTGACTGGGCTTCCTTTTCGAGGAACACCCTTATCGACGGAGCTCATATTACCTGGGGATGGGCAGTTGGCTACCTTAGGTCGGAGGTACTTTACGAGGGATGATTTTATGTTGGGCTCCATGGTGAGTATCGAGGCTATGGATGCCCTAGTTTATCGCTGTGTAGCAATGATGGTTGTGAGGGTATATGGGTCCCTCGTGACTCAACAGAGTAGTGGTGGTCAGCTGAGGATTATGGGGAGGGCGCTGGCAGGAGAGCATTTTTCCTGGGGCTTGATGCTGCATGTTAATATGGTAGGGAATCTTGACAGGTGTTGGGTTGTAGACTCAGGGGAGTTCGCTTTTGGGTCCATCTTGGTTGCATGGTTTTTGGAGAGGGTGTCGATGTTGCACCCTAGAGTGTTATTGGGCGCACCTGGTGCACGAGAGTTGTGACTGATGCAGTGGTCTAGGATTTTGATTCATCACGGTGGTGGGGAGGGTGGTCATTATTTCACGGTTGAGGCTGCATAGGTGTGGCGGCAGATGCCACAGATCATACTGCAGTATCCGTACTATGGGGTGGATTTCCGGGGTGATCCGGATATGGTGTTACCTCCAGGAGAGGTGTTCGACCGCTGAGGTATGATGTGATTTTTGATATTTTGATATTTAGATAGTACATAATGTGTATTATGTATAGATGGATGTTGATGCTATCCTTTGTTTGTGTGTATGTGCAGATGTGGGACCTCATGGGTGTGAGGTTGAGTTGGTTAGAGCACTGACTCATCAGGGGCTGGTGAGACCTCTACGGGGAGAGCCGTAGGTAGGAGAGAGATGACAACATGAGGATGGTGAGGTGAGACTTGTTGGTGATGAGAGAGAATCTAGGAGACACCGTTTTGATGACCCTAGTGCAGGGCCATCACATGCTCCTCCGACCGAGGCCAGGGGAGAGTTTGAGGATATTCGCCGCCGCTTGGAGGTGGTGCTACAGGGAGTGCCTGAGGGCATGTGGTAATGTATCCAGGACAAGGGAATCCTAGAGTAGTGTGTGGGGGTTCTACTGATGTGGAAGACCATGGTTTGACAAGCAATAGTAGCAGGTGCTACTATGACTGGGTGGTTACCTCATGGTCCGGAGGGACCGATAGCAGGTGGGGCACCACCTTCTAAGGGAGGGCCAGGTGGTGGTGCTCTAGAGGCACCATGAGTGTCTCTGTGTGTATTTTTGTATATTATATAGGCTGGTGAGCCCATTTGGTGTGGTGACACCAGTTTTATACCGAGGTGGTTCACTGGCCTATCGATTTTGTACATGATGTACTCTATTTTTGTGTAAACATTTTGATGGCACATTTGATCGATATATATATATATATATATATATATATATATATATACATTTTGGGGTCTTTGTGATGTTCACATGTGTGTGAGAATTTTTTAATGTTGTTTATGGTGTCTAATCTATATGCTGTGACAGACTTCTGATGGTTTATGTGTGTGTAAAGGTGTCTTGATGTGATATATGCCAATCTAGTACAATGTTAGCCAGATTATCTGTGATTTGATTAAATTGTCTTGGAATATGTGTAAATGTAATGAAATCAAAATGTCGAGATAAAAGTCTAACTTGCAGGTATTTGTGAAAGAGGCAAGGATCGCGGACACGGTACACATTGTTGAGCTGGAGGATGACCAGTTGGGAGTCAAGTAAGACGCTAAGGTGACAAATATGATGATGGATGGCATCGACGAGGAGACCAATGACGAAAGTATACTCGGCTTGGTTTTTGGTTGCGGATCCCAAACATATGCCGCTGGAGTGGAGTAGTTCATGTGAGGTGGAATAAAGGGCCCAAGCAGTCAAAGCGAGATTCTGTGTGCAACGGCTGGCACCGTTAGCATAAATGATGTGGTAGGCCAATGGAGGAGGCATATGTTAATAACACAAATGATATTTTAGATGTGAGGTGTGTTAAAAAGATTAAAAACACTACAAAAGAAATAACCTAGTGTAGAATGGCTATGCTCAGGCATAAAATTTCTTTAAGTACAACCCGTTGATGGGTTCTTTGAGAGAGAGGCCCTCGGGGGAAGCTAGGATGTATGTACCTTTAGTGAGGCAATGTTGGATAATGTAAGGGCCATGCCACAGTGACTCGAATTTTCCATGACCGAGGGTATCATGAGCGATATTGTAAGAAAGGATGAGGTCACCTTCGTGAAATGAGCGAAGGTTGACATGGCGATCAAAGGTGGCTTTTGACCATTTTTTGGTTGCCTCATTGTTCTGCAATGAAGATCGATGATGTTCATCCAGGGACTCTAAGTTCAACAAACGTTGCTCCATTGGAGCAGTGTTGGGTAATATCTCAATTGCGGTGCATAAGGTGGGAATTTCGCACTTGATAGGAAGAGTGGCCTCGACCCCGTGGACTAGATGAAATGGTGTGAAACCAGTGGCCATTTTCACGGCTGTACGGTATGCCCATAGTGTAGAAAATAACATATGATGCCAATTGGTCTTATGTTTGTTAACCGTGCGTTGTAACATGGTCTTGAGGACCCTGTTAACTGCTTCGACCTGTCCGTTGGACTGAGGGTAGTATGGTGAAGTGAACTCATGGGAGAATCCTAACCAGGATGAGAGTTCGACGAAAATATCATTCTTGAAATGTTTCCCGTGATTAGAGACTAGTTGGAGTGGTACTCTGAAGTGGGATATGATGTGATTAAAGAAAAAACGCGTTGCAGTGTCAACGGTGTTGTTGAAGGTAGGCATGGATTTAGCCCACTTTGTGAAGTAATTGACTGCGACGACGATGTATTTGTGTCCATTGTTGGATGGAGGGTTGCAAGTCATGAAGTTGATCCCCCATTTACAAAAGGGGCCTGTATTAATGACTGGGTGTAGAAGAGAAGGTGGTGATCGTTCTTTGTTGGCATAAAGCTAGTATTTATCATATCGCTTCACGGCATGAATGCAATCATGAAATAATGTAGGACAAAAGTAACTTGGGCAGATGATTTTCTGAGCGGTGGAAATCCCCGAGAGGTGGCCCCCGCAAGCGCTGCTATGGCAGTCGTTCAAGACTCTATCGACCTCGTCAATAGTCAAGCATCGACGGAGTATGGTGTCGACCCCTCGCCGATATAAGATATCTCTAATGAGGAGATAGCGAGGGACCTGATGGTGAGTACGATGATGATCATCTTGTGAGAGGTGGTTACCGAACTTTTGGGTTCGGAGGTAGACGAGGAAGTCATTGTACCAAGGATCATCTAAAGTGATGTAAAAGAGATGTTCATTGGGGAAGTCGGTATTGATGGGGGAACTGGTAGTATTGGAAGGGAAGGCTATGACGAGTTCAGTGAGGATGAGATTTTTCTTACTCTTGGGTGTTGAAAATTTGAGATCGTACTCCGGAAGGAGAATGATCCATCAGGCAAATTTACCATTAATTTGCCGACGACTAAGCAAATATTGCATGGGGTTGGAATCTTCTATGACTTTGGTTGTGCGAAGTAGAATGTAATGGCGTAGTTTCTGGACTGCATGGACGACTGAAAGGGCTAGTTTCTCTTCGTGATTATACTTCAAGGGTGGCCCTGAGAGGTTTTTACTAAGGTAGTAAATGACATGCTCATGATCATCATCTCCTATTTGACTGAGAACTATTGCTACTGAGATGGATGACGCTGATATGTAGAGGATATAGTCACGATTATAGTTGGGTGATCTAATTAAAGGGTCGTTGGAGAGTGCTAGTTTAAGATCGTTGAAATCTATTTGGGCATGTTCATCCTAGTGGAATGGGCTGTCGTGGCATAGTAAGTGAAGGAAACCATGTGCTCGAGTGGCATAGTCTGGGACAAATCGTCGTAAAAAGTTAGCTTTTCCTTGTAGGCTTTGGAGTTGGTGTAAATTCTCGGTGGGTGGAATTTTTGTGATGGCCTGGACTTTGAGGGGATCCATGGTAATACTGCTTTGGGAAACAATGAACTTGAGGAGGCACCCGACAATGATGTAGAACATGCACTTGAGGGGGTTCAAGCAGATCTTGTACTGACGACACCTTTGGAATATGATTCGTAAATCATCAAGATGTTGAGTGCATTTTTTGGATCGAGCTGTGAGGTCATCCAAGTATGCGAGGATGATATGAGCTAGATCATGAAAAATGTATGCCATAGCTCATTGGAAAGTTGCACCAATGTTTTTTAGGCCAAAAGGCATGACACGATATGAAAAAGTACCCCAAGGGGTGGTAAATGTGGTCTTGTATTGATCGACTGGATGGATTTGGATTTGGTTATAGCCAGAGAAACCGTCCATGAAGGATAAAGCCTTGTGTCCTGCATAGTCGTATATAATTTGATTGATGAAAGGTGTTGGAAAGTTGTCTTTGGGACAGGTGTGATTGAGATCGTGAAAGTCCGTGCATACATGAATGGTGCCCTATTTCTTGTTAATGGGGACAGGGTTGGAGACCCATGAGGTATAGGCGATGGGGTAGATGAACCTAGCAGCGCGTAATTTGTCAATCTCGGCTTTGATGGCTGCTGCTTTGGATGGGTGCAATAGTCATTGTTTTTGGTGAACCGGTGTGATATCATGCCAGGTGTCTATGTGATGTTCGCAAATAGAGGGATCAATGCCAAGAATCTATGTGTATGACCAGGCAAAAATATCTCGGTATTCTGTGAACAGGGTTTTGTAGGTGGTGATTTCTTCAGAAGTGCATGCAGCACCAATGGTGATTTCCTCAACGACTCCATTTTTGATGGAAATATCAATTTTGATGGTAGGGGAAATGTTGGCCATATTGCCTTCTTCAAAAGCATCAAGGGTAGGGATAGGGTTGTTGAACCAGTTGATATGTCCTGATGGGATAAAATCCTTGGTTTCAACTGCGTATATGGGGTGTTGGTTAGAAGGCATGAAGGATTCCTGTGAAAGGAAGAGTGCTCTATGGTGTAGCACATCCCATGGGTAGTCGGGGGTGGTTAATTCCTCGAGTATGTTCTCGTCACAGTGGAATTGTCGAGAATACAAGGGATCTAAAAGAGTGATATCGGTGACGGTCACCGTGTGATTATCTTCTGGTGGTGAAGAAGCAGGAGGGATGACGCAGTGATATTGCGATGGTTTTCTCAACATAAACCAAATATTAAGATACTGAGGGTTATAAATGGTAGTTGGGTGTAAAATTTTCATGGGGAAATGAATGGGAGAATTGGGGGGATTTGGGGGTAAATCCTCGTATGAGTCATCCAAGAACCATGGAGGAGTGGGGAGTGTTTCTGGCTCAGGAGAAATAATATGAATAATCTCTAGTGATGGGGTAGCGTTAGTCATCGATTCTGTAGGGGGTGTAGGAGTTTGAAGTAGGGTCACTTGGCATTGCCTATATTCAATGATCATAGGACATTGATATGAGAAATGATCTAAGGATTCACAAAGAGAGCAAGGGAACCTCATATGTTAATGAGGTTGTGACATAATGGATGTCGGTGACAGGAGTTGGGGTGGGTGTTTGCTGAAATATTTTGCGTACAACTATTAGTGTCTGTCGGAATTAAGGTAACACTGGACAGTGGTGTGTGTAATGGCCATATTCTGAAAAAATGGTGCATGTGAATTTGGTTCGCAATCCTTTGTTACTTGTGTTCTAGGAGATAGTAGAAATACTGGAGGAAGCGATGAGCGATGGTGGTGCTCGAGGGAGTTGGATGAGATTACATAATTTGGGGAGAGATCGACATTTTTTGGTGGGGTGTCCATCTTTCTCACATAGCGTGCAAGGAGGTTGGACGTGTGGGGGAAGTGGAGCTATGGGATTCTTCTTCTTTCGCCTGCCCCCAGCTGTGGCAAGGGGGTTAGTGAGAGGGGGTGTAGGGGGTATGGTGGGAGTGAGTATGAGAATCTGCATCGGGANGGGGGGAGGGATGGTTGAGGAACCATCTCAGGTGGATGTAAATACCAAACTGGGATTGCCAGCACCATATTAGGGAGGGTAAGCATTGCAATGACCTGGAAAGCCTGTACACCTGGTGGCGGGTAAAATAAAGGGATTTGAGTAATGGCTTAGGGAACTATTTCCCAAACTGGGATATGGCCTTGGGGTGGGGTGAAATCGTGAACTAGTGGAGTCGACGAGTTCGCAGGAGATTCTTGAAGGAGGAGCTCTGTGACTAGTGGGACGTTAGATATAAGAGAAGCCTCACTGGGAGGAAGGGTATTCTCAATGTTAGTTCCTTTGGACGAGACGACACATACCTGATTGGGAGGTTGAATGAGTGGTGGTGCACCATGGTAAGTTCCTAACAAGGACGGGTCTTTGAAAATTCTAGGCACCATTTCGATGAGTGGGTACATCTCAAGATTAATATGGATGAAAGGGAGAATGTTATCGATGTTGGCAGAAGGGTTAGGATTATAATGTGAAACTTGATCAATGGTAATGATTTTCCCGTTATGGGGGAACATCATGGTTCTAAAGACAAAAGAGGCAACTGCCTTCATAGCGTACATGTAGCTACGACCGAACAAGATATTGTAATCAAGTGGGGCATCAATAACTTCAATGTTAATGAGAATGGTCTTGCCCCCGAGTTCTACAGGGACATTTTGGAAAAGCCCTTTGGTAGAAGATGGTTGTCCTTCATAAGCTCGTAAGGTAATGGTATATGGTATCAGTTCAGGGGAACCAAGTTTCTGCCATACATAATTGTAAATGATGCATGTGGATGCACCTTCATCAATGATGCACCGATGAACTATAATGTTCTGAATTTTAACAGGGATTTGAAAAGCGATGAGAGCATGGAGTCGAGGTTCTCTGTTGTCGAGATAAAATGTGGTGAGTTGAGTATCTGTCGGGTCGACTGCCCCTAAGGCGAAAAGTAATGACTTCTGCTGAGTGGGACAAGTTTGAAGTACTTCTAAGACTGACATGGCAGCCGAGGACTATGCCAAGTCATCAACCAAACTGTAATTATGAGCCGCCCTAGCCTGAGGGTTGTGGACATTCCTACGTAATGGGATGTGAGGGATGTGAAGAGGGGCTTCCATGTTAGGGTGAGGGATCATCAAAGGGGGTCCCGTTGGTGTTGGGATTGTTTTTGGGGAGATGGGAGGAGACTCAGAGGGTGCATGGTATTGATGATTACATGTTTGTTGAAGGACTTCTTCCTCACTAGTGAGGAGGATAGTACGATCTACGGGATTGCTTGGATTGATATATTGTCCCAACTGTGGTGGGGTAGGCTACATGTCCTATTGGGTGTTCATCACTCCTTGGTGTGGAATGGGGTTCTGCAACACAACTGGGGGTGGTTGTTGCACGTATTGTTGTGGGGCCTGCTGAGGGGCAGGCGGTGCTGGAGGATGTGGTCCATTCACTGAGTCTTTCATCCATTTAAAATCGGTGATTTGGGGGCAATGATGAGTATAGTGACCAAACTCACCGCAAAGGGCGTAGGGGAAGTTGGTTCAAAGGTTATTGTTATTCTTCCCTTGACGTCTGTTGTTGTTTCCCCTTGGGGGTTCTGAGTCCCTTGATTCTGATTTCCCCCAGTAGGTTGGTTCTGTTGGGGGTGATTTCCGCCTTGACCTGGGTTGCTATTGTTCTGATTTTTTTCTTTCTTTTTGGCATTATTCAACTGATGGGTTGGATTTGCTGTATTCAGTTGTTCGAAAGTTTGATATTGCTGAATGGGAGAGGGTTGAAAAAAATTAACCCCAGCGTGGGCATGTCCTTGTGGTGGAGCCATGGGTTGTGGAGGGCTAGGAAATGGAAAGTACGGATGATGTTGTGGTAATGATCCGTAAGGTACATAGGAAGGCATGGAACTTTCACTAGTACTTAGAGTATAAGCTGAGGTAGAGGGAGTACCATAACTTGTTTGGATAGGTGGGCATATTGTGGGTGTTGACGGTAGCCCATTGATGGGTGGAGGAAGGGTAACAAGGTATGGTTGTTGATAAGGGGGTGGAGGATAAGAAGGGGTTCCTCCATATGCTGGCGGGTATTGAGGTGTGCCATACATTGGTGGTTGTTGGGGTTGTGTATTGTGGTGTGTGGTGTTACGAATCAATCTGTCTACTGAGTGAGACATCTTGGGTTTATATTGGCCAAATGGCATGGGTTTTGGGAGATCAGGAAGTACTATGTACAAGTACCCTGATTGTGAATAGATGAGGTCGTATTGTTGAGCCTTACTGATGGATTCTTCTTTATATTGAGGGAAGGTGGAAGCCACATCTTTACCGAGGAGAGAGACAAGTGATCTGAGAAACTAATCAAGACATTGTTGTTTGGTGGTTTTTGCTTTGCACAAACTACATTGTCAACGCCACTTGTGAATGTGATCAACGATATGTGTGGCTGAGGTTTGTTTAAAGTTAGAGAGTAGTTCAATACCATTGTCATGGAAGATTGGTAATTGGAAGAAGGTCAAAAATGCTTTGGCCAATGACTCGAAAGTTGCATGGGACCCTGATTTTTCGTCTACATACCATTTCGCTGATGGGATAGTGAGTGTGCGTTGAAATAATCGTAGTTGGATGGAATCGTCCATAATGCTGTTGGAAGAGCACCATAAGTGGAAATTCATGACATGGTTGGCATGGTCTGTTGGACAACTAAGAGGGGGGTGGGGGTGAATCAGTTGTCACCATGCTTAAACAATTATGCTTCTTTTAAAATATTTACAAGGAACTCAATGATGATCACAATAATGCAAGGAAATGAACAATGGCACATTCAAAATTCAGTCACATATATGAGAAACACAGAGACAGATATTTCCCAAGGAAACCCATACAGGGTAAAAACCTCTTCTTCTTTATATGATAAGTATTATTTAAATTCTTTACATTATCATACATTTGAGCACCAACTCATTGTGAGGTTACAACCTCTATTTTGCAAGCTGCAACTTGTTGAGAGCACCAACTCTTTGTTTTTCTCTAGCACCCACAAGAAGGAAGCACCAACTCCCTGGTTTCTCTAGCACCAACTAGAAGGAAGAACCAACTCTCTGGTTTCTCTAGCACCAACTAGAAGGAAGCACCAACTCCCTATGTTCAAGCCCCCACTTGAACCTCTAAGGACACCAGTCCTCACTAGAACCTCCCAACCTCCCTGAATTATGAATATGAAATACTGAAACCTATTACAGTGATATAGTGTTCAATAATAGCTTACCAGTCTCATCATTGTTCTGCAAGATCTTGCTACTCAGACTTCCTCGCTGTCTTCTAGCATGCATCCGCTGCCCTTCCTGTTCTTCTACTTTCATTCTCTATACACCATGTCCATTCGCTGCATAGTTATTCTTCTGTACTTTTCAGCTGCTGCACTCTGATCCTTCTTCATGCATGAATCACCTTCAACAACATCCACAACAATCCCGGCAACAACAACAACCACATCTCTTCTCTGTACTGTGTATTTATAGATTTTGTGCACTTTGTGCATGAAATGCACACAATACCTCTGCATACTCACACCGCGCCGATATCCTCCACAACTTGAGTGCTCTGTCTGATCATCATTGTGACTCTTCAGCTTCTCTGGCCGTTTTTCCACTCGTTCAACATCACTGTATGTTATGCTGAGATTCCTTAGCCTCTCTGGCAGTTGAGACTCTTCGTCTTCTCTGTGACAGTCGAGCTCACCTTCTTTGTTCCAATTACAAGCTTCAATGCTCATCCAGCCGTCAATCGCCTCCATGAGCATCTTCATCCCTCATGAAGATTCCCAAAGACTCTTCATCTCCTCTGTCAATCACCCCAAAGTGTCTTCGAGTCCTCTAGCAGAAACCATCAGTGGTTTCTGACAGTTACACTGTGACATGCTACAGTAGCCCTCCGATTATGCTCAGATTCACTTTCATAATTGGATTAACTCTGATGGGTTCTTGTGTTATTTACCCATTTTTCACTTTCACAATTTGGAGATTCTGCGATGAGACATCTTGAGTCTCCATATCACGAGTTCCAAAACTCCAAAACATAGCCTTTATGTGCTAGCTCCTTCCTTCATATGACCATGGCTATGACCAAGCACTTACACATAAAGTGTTTTCACGATTTTTCATTTCATGAATCTGGAGATGAGGCATCTCGACTCTCCAAGTCACAATCCCTGAAATGCTGAAAAGAAGCTTTTCTGCACGTACTCTTCTCTTAAGCTCTTCGATGGTGTGACCACCGGCTGAGACCACGCGCTTATGCATAAAGCGCTTTTCGCGAATTCACATTTCATGAGTCTGGAGATGAGGCATCTCGACTCTCCAATTCGCTATCCCTGAAACCCTGAGATGGAGACGATGGTCCAGGTCACACCTTGATCTGACGAGCATGATTAAATCACGATTTCACATATCATGATTTCAATGGTCATATTTCTTGCCTCTTCAAGTCGCGAGTCGCAAAACTCTGAAATGGAGTCTCGAATCAACAGTCCAAAACTATCCCCGATGGACGGCCAGGATTCCTTCACAGTTTTGGGGAGTTGGATTACTCTTGAACTTATCCGCCTTCCAACTTCACCATATCTAACGACTATTGAGCCTTCGTAGATACCACAGATCCTACAACCCAGATCTTCTTGCGATTTATCCACTTCACGATTTTGCTACTCTTGTCATCGTTGTTCTTTGCCATCATTGATCTTTGTCATCGTTGTTCTTGCCATCAATGACAAGCTTACTCACTTCACAATTTCGTTGTTCTTGCCATCGATGTTCTTTTCCATCACTGATCTTTTCCATCGCTATTCTTGGCCATCGTTGTTCTTTGTCATTGTTGTTCTTGGCCATCGCTATTCTTGCCATCAATGACAAGCTTACTCCCAACTGTAAACCTTCCAACAATCTCCCCCTTTGGCATTGATGGCAACAAAGGCACCCCTGTTCTTTTCTCCCCCTTTGACATCAATGTCAAAGAAAACACACTCCCCCTGAGCTATTGCATTAATTTTAGGAGGTATCAGATATGCAA
>ML780492.1:35314-64469 GCA_009831015.1 Picea engelmannii | reverse complement strand
AGGCAAAATTTTCATGTCAGAACAGGGAGCAAGTCCGGCGGCAGGAAGCCTAACCCTTCCACTAATGACAAACCTCAAGAAGGTGCGTATAAGGGTTTCAGGGTTGGACGAGGAGGAAATTGCTGTGCTCGGTTGCCTTCTGAAAAATGCTCCTTCTCTGCAAACAATGATGCTTACTCTACCAATATGCTCTAAATATATCCATGAGCAGAGCTTTTTAAAGCAACTTTTTGCTTTGAACAGATCTTCTGGACAAGCTACCGTAGTTATAATAACATCAAATCACGGGGATGAGTGCAAGAGATGCCTGGCTTCTTCAGAAGATGAAGATACCGCTTCTTCAGAATATGAAGATACCGCTTCTTCAGATGATGAATGACGCATACAGAATAGCTTGTTTTTCTGAAAGAAAAACAGTATAGCGTGATGGAATAATCTCCCAAAGGGCATTTCTGATATAGTTTTATGGCTATTATTTTTTTGTGGTTTTGGGAAGAGCGATATAAACATTTTTTCTTCAACTGAAGGTTCAATTCTCTTTATAGTTAGTGTTTATATGTTCATTTTTTTTCATAATTCTCATAGGTTGCTCATACTAGGTCATTCTTAGTTAATGTTTATATGATAATTTTCTTTTCATTAGGTTGCTCATACTGGGTCATTTTTATAGTTTTGGTTGGTTTTTTTTGTGGTTTTGGCTGTTATTCGGGATTTTAACAGTCACTGTAAAAACCAAGTGTAAGATTAAGATAGTATTGTTTAATAAGATCACAAATTTAACAGTAACAACAACAACAAGAATATTGTTACTATTCTTATTCATTTTCATCTCTCTACTAAATTCTTGTTTATTGTCATTTATCTCCATCTCTTTCTTTCAAATTTCTATTTATTCTTTTAAAAAAACTTCCAAAACCTTGGTACTTTTAAGTCTCAATTACTTCACCTGTCCTTCTTAACTCCTTGTTGCAGTTAATTTAGTCACAAATTTAACAGTAACAATAAGGATATTGTTACTATTCTCATTCATTTCCATCTCTCCACCAAATCCTTGTTTATTGTCATTCATCTCCATCTCTCTACCAAATCCCTATTTATTCTTTTAAAAAAAACATCCAAAGCCTTAATACCTTTTAAGTCTCATTCAACTCTCAATTGCTTCACCTGTCCCCCTTAACTCTTTGTTTCAGCTAATTCTAAGTGTATGGAAAAACTAAGACCATGATTTCATTAACTCTCAATTGCTTCACCTGTCCCTCTTAACTCCTTGTTGTAGCTAATTCTAATTTTAAGGATATGGAAAAACTAAGACCTTATTGTTAGTTATTTGAGTTAGCCTACTTTTTTATTTAAATCTTACAGTTAATTCCAATTCTAAAGATATGGAAAAACTAATACCTTGATGCATAGTTATTTGAGTTAACCAACCTTCTTATTTGATTTATGAAAGAATTTTGGAATTATTTATTGTAGGATTTTTAAAAGAAAAATTTTGGAATTATTTATTGTGGGATTTTTAAAAGTGTTTTTTTAATAGAACATTCCATATGTAAGTGAGTTATCACAATGGGATCTATATATTTCTTATCCTTTATGAGGTGTCCACATGAAGCGCTGGCACAAAATTTCCTTTAGTGTTCCATAAGGTTAGGCTGTGTTCCATAAGGTTAGGCTGCTCCTGGATTTTCAGTTGGTGCTCGGATAAATTAATTTGCATAATCAAATGAGTGTTGCTAAAGTTGCTATAAACTTAAAAAAGATCTTTACAGCAAAGATATTTTTGCGATTGTAACTTAATTCGCAGGCGATAATCTCTTTTCAATTTTTAATCAAAATAAGAAAAAATGAAGGAACCATCAAAAAATTAAGAAGGAAAATATACGATGGCTGAACCATTACAGTACTTAGAGATCATGGAACGGACAACTAATAAAGCGTTAAAATTAAATCCACCACGCCATCCAGTGGGTAATTTCCGGAGAAGATGAAGCATTTTAACTATGTAGTGCGAAATTGTTGGTAATTGATGCAATTTTGTCAATCATCTGGCATGATGCAATTCATAAATCTATTTGCAGTTTTTTTTTATGTCTGTTAATAATGCATGCAAAATGTATTAGTAGTTTTTTAAAATAAATTGTTGTAAGTTTTCAATCAGGAGCAGTTAACTGTTTCTTTGTTCTATGAGGCTATGTATTGTTATAAAGATCAAGGTTGATTACAATGAACGCAACCTTTTTTGTGAAATTACAATTCTTTCTTCTTTCTATGATATTGTGATTTAATCATTTAGTATTTAGTATATTGTTATGCTATTTCATTGAATGATTATCTAGTCCATAGATAGGCCTGCATAGATCTTTCATTTGGTATCAGAGCTAATTGTTGTTTTAGGGTAATCATGTCAAAGTCTAATTCATTGCCCATTCTAGAATTTAATGGAAGTGATTATGATTATCAGTGCATCAAGATGATGACCTTTTTGATAGGGAAAGATCTATGGGAGATTGTAGAAATGGGTTATGCAGAGCCACAAGATTGGATCACTCTTACTGCAAATGATAGAGTAGATACGAAGGAATCTAGAAAGAAGAATGCTCAAGCTTTATTTCATATTCAAATTTCTCTAATTGCAGGTGCAAAGACAACAATGGAAGACTCTACATGAAGCTTACCAAGGCAGTGATCAAGTCAAAGTTGTTAAGCTACAGACATTGAAAAGATAATTTGAGAATTTGAAGATGCAAGAAGCTGAAAATGTAAGTGATTATTGTGTGAGAGTAAAAGATGTAGTCAATAAAATGGCTACTCTTGGAGAAATTGTGAACAAAGAGGTTTTGATTAAAAAGGTGTTGAGGTCTCTAACACCAAGGTGGAACCATGTTGCCATAATCATTGAAGAAAGAAAGGATTTGTCTACTCTTCAATTTGATCACCTAGTTGTATCTCTTATGTATGATGAAGAAAGATTGATAGATTCATTTGGAGAAAGTGGCGAGAATTTTTTTTCTTCAAAATTGAAAATTACAAAGAATGAAAATGCCAACACTAGCACCAAAAGAAACCAAAGCCAAGGTAGAGGTCAAAATCAGAATTATCCAAGAGGTAGAGGTAGAGACACATTTGATAAAAGAAACATCCGATGCTATTATTGTAAAAGGTATGGTCACTTTGAAAGGGATTGTAGATTAAAAGAAGGCAATAATAACAAAGGTGTTAATTATTCTCAAGAAGGTGATGAAGCCTCTTCAAACAATTTATTTTGATCTTATGACAAAGCTGAAAATGACACTAAAGATATTTGGTATTTAGATTCAGGGTGTTCTAACCACATGCCAGGAAATGAGAAGCTATTTTCTACAATGGATGGGAGTTTCAAATCCAAGATCAAGCTGGGTGAAGACAAAGCATTGGAGGTTGTTGCAAAAGGAGCTATGGAAGTCCATACTAAAGAAAGTATGAAAAGTGTTAAAACATTTATTACACTCCACAATTAAAGCATAATTTATTGAGTGTTAGCCAATTGTATTCTTTTCTTCACTTTCCTCAAACATTCGGCTTATACATCCTTTGGTTACCTTAGACACCTATAGTTATTCAATATTCTCAAGTGTTTCTAAAATGAGAGATCCTTACCTCTTATTTATACTCTCCAAGTAGCTTTCTTAAAAACATCTTCTAGGTCACTTTACCCACTTTCTTTATTTTAGGGTTAACCCACTTCTAATTTCTCCATTAAATTTATTATTGAAATATTTTTTTTTGTATTCACTTAGAATTATAATACACACATCACTTCACTTTATTATTTACCTTTTAAAATATCTTAAACCACTTTGACTACTTTGACCTTTTGGGGCTTCTAGATGACATACGAGGGTCCTCCAACTTCGTAAGGCCATAACTCTCAAACCGTGAGGAGTTATGTGACGTTCCACATACCACTAGAAATGGCATGACAAGCACTATCCATCTAGAATAGTTTCACTAAAAAATTCACTAGCATTCATCTCATTATTCCACAAATAATCATGGGTTATCTAACCATACTTCTAGGATAACTCAATCCGTAAAGCATCTTCCCATGAGGGATTTCACCATAAGGGGACCACTTTGGAGTACATCCATTTCTACTTATTATAAACCATGAAAAGACAATAACAAGTCATCTTTACATCAAACAATCTTTCGTCCATTACCCAACCTTTGTTCTACAGGGATTTCTTCAAGGGTTGACATCAATGACAACCAACCTTAATCAACAATCTCCCCCTTTGGAATTGATGGAAACACTCTGATGCAATACTGAAATCATATCACTCATTCTCCCCTTGGAACCGTGCCTTTGTCCTTTGTATCTGATAAATATGCCCCCCTTGGAACCATGCCTCTATCCTCTGCCTCTGCCTCTGCATCAGATAAATCTCTCCCCCTGGCATCATGCCTCTATCCTCTGCATCTGATAAATCTGCCCCCCTTTGTCATCAATTGCAAAGGTATATTTCCATCTGGGGTTACTCCCCCTGACTTAACTGTCCTCTTATGGTGCTTCCTCTTGTAAATCTAAGACATGTAAGATAAGCATTCAAAAAACATTCATTTTGGAGTATAAATAACTCCAAGTCTCTGGAGAAGATATTCAAAGGATTCCCATGGAAGTGGTTCTGTGAAGATGTCTGCCACTTGTTCTTTTGTGCCCACATACTCAACTCTGATCTTTTTTGCAACCTTCTCCCGTAGAAAGTGATACTTGATTGGAATGTGCTTCATCTTGGAGTGCATCATCGGGTTCTTTGAGATACTGATGGTGCTTGTATTATCACAATAGATTGGAATGGGATCATCATACTCAACCTGTATATCTGTCAGAGTTTGTTTCATCCAAAGAACATGTTTACAACATGATGTTGCTGTAGTATACTCTGCCTCGGCTGTAGATAAATATACTGATGATTTTTTCTTGCTTAGCCATGATACTAAAAACTCACCCAAGTAGAACGTTGCTCCATTAGTGCTTCGTCAGTCATCAATACAACCTGCCCAATATGCATCTGTGTAGGCAATAAGTGATATATCCTTTCCTTTTGGATACCATAATCCAAAATCTTATGTTCCTTTGAGATATCTGAAAATCCTCTTCACTACTAACACATGTGACTCCTTTGGTGATTCTTGAAATCGTGCCACCTGTCCAACTGCCTACATTACATCTAGTCTGGATGTTTTCACATATAGGAGGATGTCAATCATTGACATGTATTTCATCTGATCTATAGACTTTGAATCATCATCTTTGCTCAACTTGCAATTGGCTTGCATGGGAGTGATAATTGGTTTGCAATATTCTATTATGAACCTCTTTAGCATTTATTTGATATACTTGGTTTGAGAAATAAAGATTCCTTGGTTTCTTTGATGTATCTGAAGTCCCAAAAAGAAGGATAGCTCTCCAAGTAACGACATTTCAAATTTCTTCTGCATATCTTTTACAAATTTTTGTCTCAACCTGTCATCATCACTACCAAAAATAAGATCATCAACATAAACTTCAATTAATAAAATATTACCTTCACTTACCTTGATGTAGAGGTTGTTGTCTGCACTGACTTTTCTGAACCCTGCTTGTTGCAGATACTTATCCAGTCTAGAGTACCATGCCCTAGGATCCTATTTTAGACCATACAAGGCCTTCTTTAATTTACACACATAATCTGCGTTCTATGACAACTGAAATCCTTCTGGTTGTTTAATGTAGACTTCTTCTTCAAGTTCCCCATTCAGAAAATCTCATTTTACATCCATATGATATACTTTAACATTTTTTGAGCATGCATAGGCTAAAATCAACTGGATTTCTTCCATTCTGGCAACTGGGGAAAATTTCTCTTCAAAGTCGATTCATTTAATCTATGCATATCCTTTACATACCAATCTATCTTTGTTCCTTGTAACTTGTCCATCTTCATTTAGTTTATTCCTGAAAACCCATTTTGTGTTGATCACATTCTTATTCTTTGGTCTTGGAACCAGTTCTCAAGTGTCATTTTTCTCTATTTGATCAAATTCTTCATTCAAGGCCTCATTCCAAAATTCAACCTTGTTGGCTTCTTCAAAACAATTTGGTTCAATTATAAATAAGAGTGTTAGGTGTGTTTGTTCTGATGAACGGATTTTTCTTCTAGTCTCAACTCCTGCATCTTTGTTTCCAATAATATGATCTGAATGATGATTCTTCTGTACTTGTTTGCTAGGTGTCTTTGGAGATACTGGTTGAACTTGCTTTTCTGTTTCTGTAAGATTCTCTTCATATTCCTCTTCTACTTCATCTTTTTCTTCTTCTTCTTCGAAAATTTGTTCCATTGATTTTTTTTCTTCTTCCTTTGATTTTGGTCTGCTTGTTTCATCAATTATTACGTTGATGCTTTCCACAACTTTGTTCAATATTAGATTGTAACACTTGTATGATTTCCTTGTACTTGAGTAACCAACAAGTATTCATTTTTCCACATGAGAGTCAAACTTTCCCATTATACCATCTTCTCTTTTGATGTATCATTTGCTTCCAAAAACTCTGAAGTGCTTCACATTTGTTGGTCTTCCTTTCCATATCTCGTAGGGAGTTGTATCAATGTTATTTCTGAGCATTACTCTGTTTTGAATGTGACCTGTTGTATGCATTGCATATGTCCAAAATATATCTGTCAATTTGGAATCTATTAGCATTGTTCGAGACATTTCTTGTACTGTCTTATTCTTTCTTTCAACAACTCCATTCTGTTGAGGTGTCCTAGCAATGAAGAATTTCCTTTTTATTCCATGACTTTTGCAGTAGTCCATAAATTCCTTTGAAGTGAACTCTCCTCCAATATCAGATCTCAAGCATTTGATTCTTGAATCCATCTCATTTTCAACCATTTCCTTGTATATCTTGAAGTTTTCAAAAGCTTCTGACTTGTTCTTGAGAAAGAAAACTGCATTCATTCTTGTATAATCATCAAGTAATAACATAAAGTATCTCTCACCTTTTAAGACCTTTGTTGTAGTT
The DNA here is from genome assembly GCA_009831015.1 of Picea engelmannii. NCBI lineage: Eukaryota > Viridiplantae > Streptophyta > Pinopsida > Pinales > Pinaceae > Picea > Picea engelmannii. Next base: position 57,424 of record ML780492.1, on the reverse strand, counting down.
GGTCCAACTAGATCGGTATGCACAATTTCCAGTGGTTTTGTTGTTGAATATTCCTTTGATTTGAACCTAGTCTTTGTTTTCTTTCCTTGTTGACAATGCTTTCATAAAGTGTCGGTTCGTTTCGTGATCTGGGGCATTTCTCTGACTACTTCTCTTTTTCTAACTTTGACAAGGTTATCAAAATGCATGTGACCCATTCTTCTATGCCATAGCCAGCTTTCATATTCCTTTCCTAGACAACACTTTTCATTTATAGTTTCACTTAACACATATATGTTGTTTGAAGTTCTTACAGCTGTAACGACCAATTTCCCTAAACCTTTTCTTCTTATCTCACACTTTTCTGAATCAAAAGTAACTTTATGACCTTGGTCACACATTTGACTCACACTTAGAAGATTATGTTTCATATCTTATACCAGTAGAACATTTTGTGCCTTTTTATTCTTGTTCCCAATTTGAACTGTGCCTTCTCCAATGATTTTGGATGAATTATCATTTCTGAAGGAGACTGATCCATTTCTTTCCTTTCGCAATGTAAGAAATTTGTCTCTATCACCTGTCATGTGTTTTGAACACCCGCTGTCAACATATCAATTGTGTTTCTTCTGCTTAGCTTGTAGAGCGACTGATCATTTTTCATTTCTATACTGATCTTGCTTTCTTATCGATGTCGTTTTCTGAGGTTCTTGTTTGTGACTGTTGTTATTTTGTTGAGGTTCTTTAGGAGGGACTGTCATTTTGCAAATTTTGGCCACGTGTCCAAAATTATTACATTTGTAACATTCCACTTCAGTTATCAAAGATTAAAACCTGTTGTAACTTCTTCTTTGTGTTTCACTAGGTCTTCTTGAGTAACCCCTTTGTGTATGACTCTCAAAGTTGTTATTGTTCCTTTTGTTAGCTCTACAATTCACAACTTTATGTCCAAAATTATTACATGCATAACATAAACAGTAAGATATAGTTTGATACTCTAGAGTTGAAGATATTCTAAAAGAAGGTGCTCTTATGAATCCTTATTCTTCTTGAGGCCTATCTGTTTGTTGTTGATTCTAAAATTTGAATATTCTCGGTGGAGGACTGTCCCTGTAATCTTCCTTGTATATCTTCCTATCCCCTTTGATTGTTTCTGCATAGATTTTTGGATTTGTTTCTTGCTCTATTGTTTTGGAGCTTGATCCCTTTTCTGTCTGATTGTATCCAAGTCTAGACTTGTCAAGATGAGATTTTTGACTGCTAATAATGTCATCCAGAACTTTTGAGTTATTCTGCATATTTTTCTTTTGAATATCCTTTCTTAGTGTGACAATATCTACTTCCAAGTTTCCAATGATCTTTTCATTTTCTTCTAGTTGTTCTTTGAGTGCTTCTTCAATTATTTTATCTTCTTCTATTTGAACCTTCAATATTGTGATCATTTGTTCTAGTTCTCGAGTGTCATTTTTCTTGTGTAGTTCTACTTGTAGTTTCTTGTTTTTCTTATTTTCTCTTATGATAACTTCTATGACACACATTAATTATTCTCGATAGTCAACCTTTGCCTCTTCAATTTCATCTTCGACTTCTTCATATCCTTCTTTGGCTTCTTCATATTCTTCTTCAGAGTCTTCTTTGTCAAAATCTTTTACTTCCATGAATAGAACTCTTCCTTTCTCACTGTCACTGATTTCATCTTCATCTGATGATGAGATGCCTTCTTTGATGCATAAGCTTTTCTTGAAATATTTCTTTGTAGTTCTTTTTCCTTTATATGTGTATTTGTCTTTTGAGTAACCTTCATCATTTCTCTTTTTTTTATGAGGACATTTGTTAGCAAAATGACCAATACCATCACAATTAAAACAAATTAAAGGAAGCTTACCTCTATACCTACCATTGGTTCCTTTGTTCAGTCTTTTGACGAAGTTAGCCACTTTTTCATCATCTTCTGAGACATCTCTGCTGCTGCTATATTCTTCTTGTTCCTTTTTATTTTGCTTTGATCTTTTGGATTCTTTGAAGACTGCTTCCTTTACATCTGGATTTTCCTGTTCAGTTCTCATTTCATATAATGTGAAGATTCCATGCAGTTCATCCATGCTTATTGAGTTCAGATATGATCTTTTTTCTAGTGCTGATATCTTAGGGTTGAATCTCATAGGAAGAGATCTTAGTAACTTTTGAACAATTACATATTCTTTGATTTCTTCTCCCAATCCTATGATTGCATTCACTGTTTCATCAACTCTTAAGAATTAGGTTGCAATATTCTCATCTTCCTTCATTTTTAGTTGTTCGAACTGACCTCTATAAGTTTGAAGTTTTGCTTCTTTGACTTTTGTATCTCCTTCATAAATATTTCAAAGCTTGTCCCAAATCTCTTTAGAGGATTTACAATGTGCAACTTTGGTGAATATTGTTTCACTGAGACCATTCAAAAGTGAATTTGTAGCTTTTGAATTATTATGACCAAGTTTCATTTCTTTGTCATTTGTTGGTGGAACTATTGGTACTATGTATCCATCTACAATTGTTTACCAAATTTCAAACCCATGTGATTGTATATATGTCTTCATCCTTATGCTCCAAAAAACATACTTTTGTCCATCAAAGTGTGGTATTCCATTTTTATATGAGTTGGTACTCTTCATGATCTACCTTTCAGTGGTTAAACTGATCTATGAAGGAACCTTCTCTGATACCAATTGTTGGATTACTGACAGGGGGGGTGAATCAGTAATAGCGTAATTATAATCTGTTTTCTCCAAATAATCCAAGTGTTATATAATGTAGAATTATTATCCAATAATGAGCAATAATAAATGAAAAATCACACACATACACAGTACACCAGTGTTTTATGTCGAAACCCAAATCAAGAGAAAACCACAAAATGTTTTTTCTTATATGTCTTGAAGAATTACATTCATTGGAAGCACCAACTTTCTTTGTTTTCCAGTTGCAATTGGAAGGAGGCTCCAACCCCCTAGTTTCTCAGGCTACAACCTAAGGGAAGATACAAATCCCCAATTATCTGGATACAACCAGAAGGAGGCTACAACCCCCTGTGTTCTCCGGCTACAACCGGAAGGTGGCTACAACCACCTGTCCTTGCCCCATCCAACCTCCCTGAAGTAGAAGTAGAATGATGGAACCACTGTCACACTATCACTATGAGATATATCGCTGTAAATATGTACCAATAAAACTGAACTATGCATCAACCATGCTTCAACCTGTACCTCAACCTGTAATCAAATTGTGCCATAAACAAGTGCATCAACCATGCACCAACTTGTACCAAACAATTTGTAATCAACCTGTACCATAAACAATTGCAACCAACCATGTACGAAGTATGTACCAATCATGTGTCAAGTACTCATAAACTATGACTCATCAATATGTACCAACATCATAAACTATAGACCTCATTTATGTGCCAACTCATCAACTACTCTCAACTGTGTACCCAACTTGTACCTCAACCAAAATCCCTCATCAATTTCATCATCCAAATATGATTTGTAAATCTGTAATAGACCTGGTGTATATGATCACATACCTACAAACCTTACTTAACTTTAACAACAAGAGTCTGGCATTTTCATCAAACGTTTCTTTAGTCTCACAAGACTAGTTTTGAATTAGTCAACAACCCTAACTTGAAATAATCATAACTTTGTACCTGTAATGAATAAAGTCTAAAACTGATACAGAATGTTCTTCAGTGTGGTTTCTACAATTCCACCAGGTGTCACTACTTGGAACCTCTCAGAAAATGAATTATAGCAAAAAAGTCACACCTTGCTGAATTTTGTCTTATTCTAGAGAGAGACCTTGTAGAGCGTGCCCCGAAAGGAATTTTTGATGTATCTAAAATTGTTAAAATGAATACTATAGAATTTAAGATAACCAACACAATTGGTCTTATGTAATTTGGATCTTTTATGAAGAAGTTATGACGTTTTTACTCGAAACACCTATTTTTGACTAGTTTCAAGACTAGCACCAAACCCTATTTTCCACGGAGTGTAACTCCAAAAATAAAATGACCCACAAGCTTATTTTTTTACCACAGATACTTGGATATGTTTCCTCGGTGGAATAGAAATTTCATGGTCTGAATCATTCTAGAAAAAAATTTATTGCGAAAATGGTGAGATGACCTGAAAATAACATAGCTTAGAAAGCATCATCAAAACAATTTACCCTTCCTTGAATTATGGCCTTCTTTTCTTCACTTTCCTCATAAATTCGGCTTAGATATCCTTTTCTTACCTCAAACACCTATAGGTATTCAATATTCTCAAGTGTGTCTAAAATGATAGATCCTTGCCTCTTATTTATACTCTCCAAGTAGCTTCCTTAAAAACATCTTCTAGGTTAGTTTACCCACTTTCCTTATTTTAGGGTTAACCCATTTCTAATTTCTCCATTAAATTTATTATTGAAATAATTTATTTTGTATTCAATTTGAATTATAATACACTCATAACTTTACTTTATTATTCACCTTTTAAAATCTCTTAAACCACTTTGACTACTTTGACCTTTTGGGGCTTCTAGATGACATATGAGTGTCCTCCAACTTCATAAGGCCATAACTTTCAAACCGTGAGAAGTTATGTGATGTTCCACATACCAATGGAAATGGCATGATAGGAACTATCTATATAGGATAGTTTCGCTGAAAAATTCATTGGTGTTCATCTCATTATTCCACAAATAACCATGGGTCCTATAACGATACTTCTAAGATAACTCAATCCGCAAAGCGTCTTCCCATGAGGGATTTCACCATAAGGGGACCACTTTGGAGTTCATCCATTTCTACTTACTATAAACCATGAAAAGACAATAATGAGTCATCTTTACATCAAACAATATTGGGTCCATTACCCAACCTTTGTGCTACATGGATTTCTTCAAGGGTTGACATCAATGACAACCAACCTTAATCAACATAGAGCATATGCACCTTTGTTTTCTTTACCTTTGATGTGTCGTACTTCAAAATCAAATTAACTTAAAAAGGCCAGCCATCTCACTTGCCTTGCATTGAGATCTCATTGACTGAATAAAAACTTTACACCATTGTTGTCAGTTAGTAACAAAAACCTTCTCCCCATTAAATAATGTCGCCACTTTTTTAGAGCAGGAATTACGACTGCTAATTCCAAATCATGTGTAATGTAATCATGTTCATGTTCTTTCATTTTACATGATTCATAACAGATGATATGTCCATATTGTGTTAGAACCCTTCCAAAGCCTTCTTTGCTTGCATCCATGCAAACTGTAAAATCTTTATCGGGATTCACTACCTTTAGGACAAGTGTTGTAGTTAACAGTCTTTTTAAATTATCAAATTTGTCTTGACACTTTTGTGACCAAGTAAATATTATTCCCTTTTTCTGTGGGGATGTAATCGGATACGCGATATTAGAAAATCCTTCACTAAATCTTCGGTAATAACCGGTAATTCCCATGAATGATCTGGTGTCTACTACATCCTTAGGGATAGGCCATTCCATAATGGATTTTATATTTTCTGGATCAACTGCAATACCATATTCGGATATCATGTGTCCTAGGTACTGTATCTTTCTTTGGTAGAAGTCTCACTTATCAAACTTCACATACAACTTATGTTTCCTTAAGGTCTGTAATACTATTTCCAGATGTTCTTCATGTTCTTCTTCCATTTTTGAGTAAACTAAAATATCATCGATAAACACCAACACAAATTTATCCAGATATTGACTGAATATACTATTCATCAAACACATAAAGGTTTCTGGTGCATTAGTAAGACCGAACAAAATTACGACAAACTCATAATTTCTGTAACATGTTCTAAATGTTTTTTTGTTTATATTTTCATCTTTTATTTTGAATTGGTGATAACGAGACCCTAAATCTAACTTAGAGAAGATCCTTGCTCCTCCAACTTGGTCAAACGGGTTGTTAATTATGGGTAAAGGATACTTCTTCTTGATCATCATCTTATTTAGTTTTCAATAGTCAAAACACAGTCTCAAGGTCCCATCTTTCTTTTTAACGAAGAGGATTGGTGCTCCCCAAGATGAGACACTTGGTCTGATATATTCTTTATCTAGCAATTTTTGCAGCTGAATTTTTAGTTCCGTTTATTCGGGAAAACACATTTTATAAGGTGCCTTAGATATTGGGGAAGATCCAGGTAGTAGATCGATGGAGAAATCTATCTCTCTTATTTGAGGTAGTTCTAGTATTTCATCCACAAATACATCTGTAAACCCATGTAATACTGAAAAGTCCTCTAAACTGGGTTTTTTTTCCTTTTCTAATAGATTAGTTACCTGAACATCATAAAATTGTCAACCTTTGTTCATACATTTCTTAAACTACATGGTTGATATCTGCCTAACCGAAATTGGTTTTTTGATCCCTTGTATCGTCCTAACTGTGTTGTTTTCATCTTTGTAAATAAGTAACTTTTCGTAACAGTTTAATATTACTTTATGTTTCTCCAATTAGTCCATTCCAATGATTAAATCGTAAGATATCAAAGGTAAAATGTTCAGATATAACTTTGTACTTTGACCGTCTATGCTGAGTTCACATTCAGGAATAAAGTTTGTTACCTTTCTCTTGGTTCTCGTTTCTAAATGTACTAACCAAGACTTAGCATGCTTTACTTTCTTGAGCTTGTTTAATTCAACTAAACTAGGAGTAACATAACTCAGACTAGCGCCTAGGTCAATTAATATGGAAATGCAGTTATCATGAATTTTACCTTCAACCTCCATGATAGTGGATTGATGATATTTTTTCCTTCCATCCACAACTACATTAATTTTGTGCACACTTCTACCCATATCTCCTACTTTCAAAGATTCTTGTAGGTTATGGACTAAATTTCTTGCCATGGAAATTAAGCATGGAACATTTCTCCTCAAGTGAGGTTCTCCACACTCCCAACACTTCAATGATTCTTCGGGGATGTCCGCAACTTTATTGACTCCTAGGTTAACTAGTCTACCTCCCCCTTGAGTTCTCTGGGTGTTTGAATGATAGTCCTTCTTTTGGAAACTTTTTTTCCATATTACGGAAAGGGGCTAGTTGGAAGCCTTTCTTTCGCTGATTCATTATGTCCTGTTTCTTGTCCTTCCATGCCTTGAGAATTTTAGACCTCTATTTGTACCGATCATAGTACTTCTGAGCCTTTCTAAACACTTCATTTAAAGACTTGGGATTGCCAAATTCAATTTTTTCTTTGTACGACTGTGGTAGACAACTTAAGAATCATTGTATCTTCAATTTGTCTTCCTTGATGTATGGTACAAATATCAATAGTTCTAGAAATTTATTTATCAAATCGTCTATGGTCATTTGTCCAAGTCTTAGCTCGTAGAATTTCTTAGTTTTTATTTCATTATAGATTTCTGACAAATATTGCTTCTTGAAATATTTTTTAAAATATGACCATTCCATTTGTTTCTCTTTCAATCCATTAGCCAATTTTAGGTCTTGCCACGAGATACTTGTTTTTCCCTTCAAGTTGTAAATGGCCATTCTAACTTTCATATTACTAGAGTAGTTGTAAATCTGAAAGTATTTCTTATATCTAGTAGCCATGCTTCAACCTCTTCACCCATCCTTGATTCTCCATCAAAGGTGAATGGTTTTATTTTCTTGAATTCACCTTCCAGGTGATCCACTTGTTTTCTTTTTCTTCTCGTAGCTCTTTTGTTTCCTTTTCACGTGTGTGTCTTCGAAAGAACTATCCTCATTTTCTATTTCATGACCAGATTTTTTAGAGGACCTTCTGATGACTTCTTCCTCTTTGTCATTGTTCTTTGGGATCCTCTTGGTTACTATACTGCGTAGTGGCATTTCATTTATTTCTAACTGGTCTTCCTATGCCTTTTTCAACTTTTCATTATCTGCTTTAAACACTTGTAATTCCACGATGAAGTTCTTCATTGTTTCCAAAACCTGGGTGGTTGAAATTCCTTCATTGTTATTCCCTAGTTCTTTAGGAAGTCCTTGATTTGGATTCTCTTCAGGTCTGATTTCTTCTTCATTCTGTGCTGACATTATCACAACAGACCAACAATTTTTCTATTTGTAATAGTAAACATATTTGTTAGTTTTTATTCAACATAAATAAAAGAATAAAAATAATTTTGGCCTTTCCCTGAGGTCCAAGTGATGTCACTTTAATCTCTGATACCATATGTAATGTACCCCAAATTTCTCAAATAATTTATTTTTTTGTTAGGGGCCATTAATGTCCCTTGAATCTCCAAAAATGTTTGTGACACAGAGATAATCCATTATATATATCTTATTCCTTTATTGTATGCATAACAATTTTACTTCTCTGTCATTATCCATATTAAAGGTCGAAGGAGATTCAGATTCTACTTGTATATTATTGTTATATTTCATTATAGCGTCATTATTGGATTATAAATCACACACTTATTTGTATTGAAGAGATTTGTGACCATGACCGTCATAACCCTTATAATAACGACTAAGTCTATGTCAACACATTCTATCCACATTAAATTACGTATTAGACTACGATATACAATATATGGGTGCTCCAAATCATGGACACATGCTCAACACATATCGAAATAGTGTTGAGATAGGAGGCATAAGTCCTAAGTGCTAGGATTTAATTTTTACCCATAATAACATATTGTTTTATCATAGCCCAACAAAAATATATTTATACATAACATATTGTTTTATCATAGTGCATAGTGTTGGGTATGTGTTATATTATTTGCATGTGTGTGTGTGTGGGTGCGTCAGATACGACAACTGCGTCTGACGATCCCTTCACTGCAGTTTTTGCTATTTTTAGCGGATTTTGCTATTTTTAGCTGATTTGTAAATTAATCCCGGATTAAGGGATTAGGGTTTTGGTATCTACGGAATACCTAATAAAATTGTATATATTGTATGGTGAATGGTGAAATTCGATATAATGAAAATAAAAAAGGTTTTCTCGGTTGAGGGTTTCTGGTAAAAATCTTTGTGTACTCTGTGTATGAGCCATTGATTAATTTTTGTATTGCTTAAGAATCTATATGCATTGCTTTACTTTGCAGGTTTAAAACTTACACATAGAACATATACTTATATAGAACATAGTAACCCTGCCCCACTATTAACATGGTTTTCTTGTTCTAGGGTTATCACTAGGATTAAACATGACTCAGAAATTAAGTGGTTCAAAAATTGTTTTATGGTGGATGACAGGTCGAGTCTAAGCCTAATCCTTGCTATCCTGTATACATTTACTCCTGGCCTGGTCCATTAGTGGCGAAGCATGTCCTGTACCTTCCAGAACTGACACTTAGGTGAAAACGCCCAACGTAGGCTCGCAACCTCCCTCAACTTCACATGGAAGTGGTATGGCGTGTACCAACCGCTATTACTCCTCTGGCGAGGACCTCGAGGTAAAAAAATTTATTCGTTCTTTCCCCTTTTTTATGTAACACAAACTGCCTCTACACTGTATACGACCGATTATTTGGTAAGGCTCGACTATGGTGAGCGATAGCCTCTGCGCTATATACAACTAGTGAATTGGTAAGTCTCGGCTCTGGTGAGTGATGGCCTCTATGCTATATACAATCGATGATTTGGTAAGTCTCGTATCGTGTGAGCGATGGCATCTGTGTTGTATACGATTAGTGATTTGGTAAGGCTCAACTCTGGTGAGCGATGGAAGAAGGAAATGCAAATTCAGGCTTCTCTATGCGCAGGGGTAAGTAAACGTTCTTTTTCTTATGTTCTCTATGAGACGTATCTCGTGAATGTATTCTTTGTCTAGTGTAATGTAAAATGAATTGAGAGGCTCCATGTACAAACCTCATGTTTTATTTTTCTTTGTTTGAGGGTTGACAGTTGTACCTTTGTATGCGTATTTTTCCCATGATTCCACCAGGTTTATGGTTCCATTTGCAATGTAGGTGAAACACCCTTAGATTTAATGCTCGGGTTTGAGGGTTATTGTATTTTCTCTTGATTGGTTGTCAGTCTTCAAACCTATAGTCATTGCATTCCCTTCCTAGTCAGACCATGGCCCGAATCGTTAATATAAAATTGAACCCTCTAGTATTTATCATTTTCTTTTATTCACCGTTCATTTCACTAGTATTCTTACACTCTGGAAGTCATCCAAAGATCTCAAATCTTATTCATGTTATTTAGACTTGACTATTTAAAACTATGTAGGAAATTTTTTTATTTACATCCTGTACCTGTATGGAAACATTAATAGGATTTTATTCGTTTGAAACAACATTTGTTTATATCCTCTGGTTGTAAAATGATTTCTCTGCCTGGAATAATTGTGGTTTGTCTCACGGCCACCTCGACAGCATCCTTCACTTGATCTCTTGTCTGATGCAGTTATAATATTAAGTTGTTTATGAAAGGCCTTTCTTGTGTTGATCCCTCTACGCTAGAAAAAGAGAGGTTATCCTTTTTTAATCAACTGTTGAATGTATGTGAAACAAAATTTGTAGGCTTCGAACACATTTTTTTGCATAGTTAGACTTTAACCTACGGATTTGGCTCTTACTGTAAATTTCTATGCACTCAGACTTTTGTATTTTACCTTTCTGTAATGCTGGTTATATTCAATGATCCATCTATTGTGAATAGACTCAGGTCGCATCTTGTGAACCTATACGAATGCTTATTAGTTTAATAATTATTCATTGTGATCATTACCCCAAATCGAAAATTCCAACTATGTGATTTTAGGAATTAAAATGGTAGTTCTTGTTTAATCATTGACCTTACCACAATCAAATCCTTTCATTTATTTGGTCCTCTGTATAGATTTTGTGGATTACTAGTATGTGCGTCCTATTTGATTAATCTATTCATGGTCTATTTCGATGATAATTGCTTTCAATTCTTTAATTATTGTGGCTTCCTTTATTTTACAAGCGAAAGGTTCTATGCACAGATATATGAAATTAATGATGGGCCCTTTCTATTTTGCAAGGGTACCCATCAGTTAGTTCTAGGTCCACTCCTCCTCCTCCTGGATCGTAGAAAAATTGTCTCACAAGGAACAAAAGGTGATCCATTTTTCGTCAGGACTCAAGCTACGTTTTTTCCCTTGGTTTATTCTACTGTTTAATTTCCATAGGATTAAAATGCTAGGAAGTTATTAAAACCCTTGTTTACTTCTTTTGTAGGTTGTGCAAGTTGGTGTAATTGATTGAAGGAAGCATCTTACCTCGAAAGGCATTTGATTTCCATGTCCTCCCTTGACCGATCTATGCACACATTAACTTCGGTTACATACAGATTTTGTGTATACTTTCTTAGAGATCTGTTTACAATATAATATGTTGTGGAGATTTTGGTCTATGGCACTCCAACTGTAATATTTTTAACAATGATCGATTGAGTACAATGGTTTCCTTTTCATGATATTTTGAATTCTACTAAATCACTATATCTATGTGGTAATAAAGAATGTATTTGGACCGTTATTCTTTCTATCTATTCTGTGTTGTATTTGTGAATGTACAAATTTGAATAGCAATTCAAAACATATATATATTCAATGGCCAATAGAAGCATAAAAATAGTTCTACTATTTCTTTATGTATGAGCGCACACACACACACACATATAGTTAAATATCTATGTATAACCATCACATTTCAAATAAACAATATTTCCAGTATCATTTAACTATGATAAGACATAGTAAAACATGGTCATAGAGTGACGCAACCTCCCCTCGGCGGGCGGTCACGCTACCAGGACCTTCGCTTTCCACGGGCCCGAAGAACTCAATGGTTCTCGTTCCTTCCTATTGGATTCTCTAACCCCACAGTTCACTCCCCTCGGTTCACTTCTCCCTTACTTCGGGGGTCGAAACCTCGCTTCTCGCGCTCCCAATCACCCGGGATCCCAGCTCCCAATACCCGATGTACTGAGGTGCCGAGACTTCATAGTCCCGAAGTCTCGCGGCGTCGCTTCCCGCGAATCCAAAATAAACCCACTTCGACTTCCGGGACCCGAATCGCCTGTACCTGGGTATCGCTATTTCGCCCCCTCGTGAGTTCGCAACTTACGAGACCAGTTTCTTTCCATTCAACTCCCGAGACCCGACGTCCCGAGAGTACGCGCCACAGATACCTCCGAAAATCGCGCTTCCACGGAAATTGGAAATCGCTACCAGCGATATCGACGTGCATGCAGCTCTCGCACTCACCAACCCCGATAGGCCAATATGCGATGCAACCAAGTTCTTCTTGCGCTTGAAGGTGAAAACTTTCTCAAGACTTCAAGTCGTCGATTCTCTTCCTCTTGAAGAGTCCTTCGCTCCGATACTTCCCCCGTTCGGCTTCACCTGGACCTATTCCACCATACTTGCTAAGAACTTTCCCTCCAGAGCTTCCACCAGTTGTTCACTCAGGATCCATCTGGACTCAATTTTTCCATAAGATCACATACATAGCGTATGAAAGAAGTAAGTAACAGGAAGCGAATAGACAAAGGCACACAGCCAACAACATCCAGAAAATAGACATATCCATGGAAATTAACCACGGCTTTACTGTTCTCCCCTTCCCAAGCCTAACTCTGAGACTTCACTCAACCGGCAACTCACCTGCACAGTCCTCTTAACTCAGTACAGTCTCTGGGTAACCAAGAATGAGGGTTTAACTGTCCAGCCCCTCAACGCACTCTATGCGTAGGTATCCCACTGCACCCACTGCAGAAAACTCACAGCTTGGACAGAGAAAACGATTGAAACTCAATCTTTTACTCCCTCAGGTTTCGACCTACCATGCAATCACATATGCAGCATATAGACAATAGTCAAAACAAGAATCAAACATGCAACAACATAGTATCAGCAACACACAGAGAATAATCACAGCCATGAGATTGAATCAAGACTTTCTATTAATTCAATATCTGTACGTGGGGTTTCTCCACAACCTCTCTGTGCTTCTCTTCCTGCTCCTCAATGCTAATGCTCCCTGTTTTTTCTGAATGCCTCCCCCTCTCTACAATAACACAAAGGAGGGTGTCTATACTCCGTTTTCCCTCTCGAAGTCATAACCCGTCTAATCTAGACTTAATTATTTTATCTACCTACACTAAATCTTATCTACATGTACTAAATCTAAGAAGTACTTCTGCTAGCTAAGGTTGAGAGCTTATCTTCTCAAGGTCTATTTACAACGTGCAAGTACGCTCTATGATGAATGCTTTCATTCAAATGGCGGCGCGACAAATATCAGGGTGATTCTAAATTTTGGTGCTGGCGTCATCCGGCTGTCTTTTTCTTCCCTCACGCGCTGACTCGCTTGTCGAGGTGGGAATGCTCCTGCATCATACTCCCCGGCTCAGAAAATTTCATGGGCTCCTGTCCATGAGCTCCTGCACACTACGACCATGCTTCTGTATAACGGCCTCCATCTCCCAGCTGGCATCCTCCACTGGGTGGTTCTTTCATTTTACCAGGTATTCAAAATATTTCTTCCTCCTGGTCTTCCTGCCTATTCTCTTATCCAGTATGCATTCCATCTGAGGCTTTTCTGCAGCTGGCAATTGTTTCTGCCATTGGACCACTGGTTCCTCGGCTCCAGTGTCTACCTCTGCATTCTTGTAAGGGTATAAGTCTGAAATGTTGAAAATCGGAGATATTCCGGTGTCTTCGGGCAACTCAAGCTCATAAGCATTCTCCCCGAATTTCTTCAGGATTTTGCACGGCCCGATTTTCTTCATCTTGAGATTATTGTATGTTCCCCTTGGAAACCTTTCTTTTCTCAAGTGCACGAGAACCATATCACCGACTATGAACTGAAGCTGTCTTTTCCTCTGATCAACTCTGCTCTTATATTCCTGGTTCGATTTCTGCAGTCGCTGCTTCACCTCTGTGTGAAGTTCTTTCATCGCTTCAGCGAACTCTTCAGCCTTCGCGCTGCTGGTTTCAATCTGTTCTGACTCTCTGAGCTCAGACACTCCTCTCGATTGTGTTCCATACAAAATTTGAAATGGGCTCTTACCTGTACTCCGGTTCACTGAATTGTTGTACATGAATTCTGCCTATGGTAAGATCTGATCCCAACTGGTGTGATGCTCTGTCACCAGACTTCTCAATAGATATCCTAAGCTTCTGTTGACCACCTCTGTCTGTCCATCTGTCTGGGGATGGTAAGCAGAACTGAATGCTAAATCAGTCCCTAGCTTCTTCCATAGCGTCCTCCAAAAGTGACCTACGAACTTGCTATCCCGATCCGAGACTATGCTTCTCGGAAATCCATGCAATCGCACAATCTCTTTGAAAAATAGATTTGCGATGTGGGTTGCATCGCTGGTCTTATGACACGATATAAAATGTGCCATCTTTGAGAACCTGTCCACCACTACAAAAATGGAATCAACTCCTCGTTGTGTCCTCGGCAAACCCAACACAAAATCCATGCTAATGGCCTCCCATGGCCTCTTGGGTATGGGAAATGGCTGATAGAACCCTGTGTTCTGTTTTCGGCCTTCCGTGTGTTGAAAAATTTTGCATCGGTCAACCAACCTCTTCACATCTGCACGCATGCCTGGCCAAAAATATGATTCACCCAGCTTGGCGAATGTTTTGTCATGTCCGAAATGACCTGCTAATCCCCCGCTGTGCTTCTCCTTCACAAAATTCTCCCTCATAGAGAAATATGGAATGCACAGTTGATTGCCTTTGAACAGCAACCCATCCTGGATCAGGTAGTGAATCCACAGACTCCTATCTCTGAGAACTAGGTTCTCGGCTACCTCGTATGCCTTGCCAAAGTCTGCATCACCTGCATACATATCTTCCAGATTCTCAAAACCTAAAGTCTTGACCCTGAACTCCTGTAGTAATAAACATTTTCTGCTCAAGGCGTCAGCTACCTTGTTAGCAGTCCCCGAAATGTGTTTTATCACGAACGTGAAATTCTACATGTACTCTACCCACTTCGCATGCTTCTGATTCAGCTTCTCCTGTTGACTCACGAACTGCAATGCGTGATTGTCACTATACAATACGAACTCCTTGGGTATTAAGTAATGCCTCCACTTTTTCAATGCTTGTATGATGGCATAGAACTCTTTATCGTATGTGGAGTATTTCAATTTTGCATCATCCAGCTTCTCGCTGTAATATGCAATAGGTCTGTCATCTTGACTCAAGACCCCTCCAACAACATACCCACTGGCGTCACACTTCACTTGGAAGGTCTTCTGAAAATCAGGCAACACTAACACTGGATGCTCTGTTATCTTTCGCTTCAGCAGATTGAAGCTTTTTTCAGCCTCGGCTGTCCACTGAAAAACTTTATGCCGTTTCTTCACAGTGTCCATCATTGCGGCACTGATTCCACTAAAATTTCGAATGAATTTTCTGTAGAAGCTTGCCAAACCGTGAAATCTCCTGACCTCAAAAACATTCCTCGGTGATGGCCAATTCCTGATCACTTCTACCTTATCGGGATCCATTTTTAACTCATTTGCTGAAATTACAAAACCCAAATAAATGAGCTCTGTCTACATAAACGAACATTTCTTCAAATTTATCAGCAGCTTCTCCTGCTGTAGCCTTCTCATTACGATGGCCAAATGCTTCAGGTGTTCAGTCTTTGTCTTGTTGAAAATCAGTATGTCATCCAAATACACGACCACAAATTTGCCAATGAATTCCCGCAGGACTTCATTCATCAGCCTCATGAAAGTGTTGGGCGCGTTTGTCAAACCAAATGGCATGACCAACCATTCGTACAAACCCTCGTTTGTTTTGAATGCCGTCTTCCATTCATCTCCCTCTCTCACCCGGATCTGATGATATCCTCTCTTGAGATCAATCTTTGAAAAATAATTCGCCCCACTCAGGCAATCCATCAGGTCATCCATTCTCGGCAGTGGAAATCTGTATCTGATGGTAATTTTATTTATCGCCCTAGAGTCTGTGCACATCCTCCAGCCTCCATATTTCTTTGGACTCAGCATCGTTGGAACAACACATGGACTCAGACTCTCTCTTACTAGTCCTTTATCCTGCAGATCATGTACCTGCCTTTTGACTTCCCCATTCTCCCGAGGTGTCAACCTGTATGCTGCCTTATTTGGCAAACTTGCTCCGGGTATGAGATCAATGTGGTGACTCACACTCTGCACCGGTGGAAACGAACGAGGTAGTTCATCCGTGATGATGTCAGTAAACTCTCCCAGCAGTTGTTGAATCTCCTCTGGCAAGTCGTCCACTCTTGTGTTTGTCAAGACAATTCTCGGCTTCCTGACAACAAAGAACTGTGGATCTTCATTCTTCTCCAGTTCTGTGAAAATCTCCTTCCCACTCATGAGAAGTATCGTGCTGCTAACCTCCGGATTCACCTCCTTATCCTTTATCGGCAGCAGTTTATGACTTCTTCCATCCTTCTCTAAGGTGTATGTGTTCATCCTTCCATCATGAACAACATTTCGATCATATTTCCATGGTCTTCCCAACAATATGTGACATACGTCCATGGGAATGACATCACACAGAATCTCATCGTGATAGTTTCCAATTTTAAACTTAACTAAGCATTGTTTAGTGACACTTACCCGGTGTCCTTTATGTAACCACGAGACTTTGTATGGACTTGGGTGCTTAGTTGTCTATAGCTCCAATTTCTCCACCATCTCGGTCGAAACAAGATTGTCGGTGCTCCCGCTGTCGATTATGACTTTGCATTTCCTTTCCTTGGTTGTACAAGCCATTCTGAACAGTCTTCTCCTTTGCACTGCACTTTCCACCTCCTTCTCAGGCTTCAAAAGGATTTTATGCATCCCAAGCGATCTCCCGCTGTCTGCATCTTCACTCTCAACATCACGCTTCTGCGCCTCAACGATGTGAGTTTTTCCCCTGTCCATTTTCCTATCCAGACAGTCAACGACTTTGTGTCCGTCCTTGCCACACGTGAAACACGTGATAATTCCTCCTCGACCTCGTCCTCTACCTCGGGTACGAGGGAACGTGTTGGCGTCAGCATATCCTCCTTGCTGATCTTCTGACTGTCTCCTCGGCTCAGAACTCTTCTGCCTCTGCTGTGAGGTATCACCTCTTTCAGCTTTTCCCTGAGGTCTCCTCCAATCCTCCTTGGGCTTCTGTGTTTTCTCTTGGGCAACTGTCTTGCCTCTGGGCTGGCTTCTGCCCCGCCCTCACTGTCCCTGCTTGCGGCTCAGCTTCTCCTCAGCTTTCAGATCCATTTGGTATGCATCCTTGACTGTTCGGATGGTAACCATGCTTAGTTCGTCTTGAATGTCATACCTCAACCCATTCAGGTATCTCGCCACCTTTTCGTCATCACTCTCCCGATGACCAGCTCGAATGTTGAGTCTATAGAACTCCTCGGTGTACTCTTTCACTGTCATCATCTTCTATCTCAGGTTCTGCATGCGCCTGAACAGAGTGATCTGGTAATCCCTCGGGATGAATTTCTCCTTCATCTTAGCGATCATCCTGTCCCAGCTCCTGATTTTCTGTTTGCCTCAGGAACGTCTATCTGCCTGCAGCTCGTCCCACCATAAGGTTGCATGTCCCTTCAGCTTGGTGACAGCATGCCTCACCTTCTTGTCCTCCTCGATGTCTTCGTAATCGAAGTAGGTGTTGAGTGCTCGGATCCAATCCAGCAACTCTTCTACGTTCAAGCTCCCTTCATAGATGGGGATGTCCATCTTCATCTTCGAGCTCATTCTCGAGATGGCTCTGATCAACTTTTCGGTTGACGCATCTTCTGCCGCGACTTCTCCTTTGGCATCGTGTCCATCTTCCTCTTCAATATCGGGATCACTGAACTCTGCTGCACCAGCACCACGTCTTTGAGTGGCCTCCATCTCCTCAAGACTTGCTCTGAGGTCTCTTACCCGGCGTTCCACTTCAGCATTACCTGCTGGCCTTCCTCTTTTCCGGGCATCCCTATCTTCATGATTAGGTGACTGCCTCTCTCATCTTGGCGGCATAGTGTATCCGCTTCTTCCCTCTGCTACCTGAACAAAGAGAACTCCTTAACCAACTCTGATACCACCCTGACGCAAGTCGTGAGTATCAGAGTGCTTTCCTTTTTCTCTTCTCTCGCCTGCAATATATAGACAAGCTCTTCAGGCTTTGATACCACCCTGACGTAACCTCCCCTCGGTGGGCGGTCACGCTACCAGGAACTTCGCTTTCCATGGGCCCGAAGAACTCAATGGTTCTCCTTCCTTCCTATTGGATTCTCTAACCCCACAGTTCACTCCCCTCGGTTCACTTCTCCCTTACTTCAGGGGTCGGAACCTCGCTTCTCGCGCTCCCAATCACTCGGGATCCCAGCTCCCGATACCCGATGTACCGAGGTGCCAATACTTCACAGTCCCGAAGTCTTGCGGCGTCGCTTCCCGCGAATCCCAAATAAACCCACTTCGACTTCCGGGACCCGAATCACCGATACCTGGGTATCGCTATTTCGCCCCCTCACGAGTTCGCAACTTACGAGACCAGTTGCTTGCCATTCAACTCCCGAGACCCGACGTCCCGAGAGTACGCGCCACGGATACCTCCGAAAATTGCGCTTCCACAGAAATTGGAAATCGCTACCAGCGATATCGACGTGCATGCAGCTCTCTCACTCGCCAACCCCGATAGGCCAATATGCGATGCAACCAGGTTCTTCTTGCGCTTGAAGGTGAAAACTTTCTCAAGACTTCAAGTCATCGATTCTCTTCCTCTTGAAGAGTCCTTCGCTCCGATACTTCCCCCGTTCGGCTTCACCTGGACCTATTCCACCATACTTGCTAAGAACTTTCCCTCCAGAGCTTCCACCAGCTGTTCACTCAAGATCCATCTGGACTCAATTTTTCCATAAGATCACATACACAGCGTATGAAAGAAGTAAGTAACAGGAAGCGAATAGACAAAGGCACACGGCCAACAACATCCAGAAAATAGACATATCCATGGAAATTAACCACAGCTTTACTGTTCTCCCCTTCCGAAGCCTAACTCTGAGACTTCACTCAACCGGCAACTCACCTGCACAGTCCTCTTAACTTAGTACAACCTCTGGGCAACCAAGAATGAGGGTTTAACTGTCCAGCCCCTCAACACACTCTATGCGGAGGTATCCCACTGCACCCACTGCAGAAAACTCACAGCTTGGACAGAGAAAACGATTGAAACTCAATCTTTTACTCCCTCAGGTTTCAAACCTGCCATGCAATCACATATGCAGCATATAGACAATAGGCAAAACAAGAAGAAAACATGCAACAACATAGTATCAGCAACACACAGAGAATAATCACAGCCATGAGATTGAATCAAGACTTTCTATTAATTCAATATCTGTACGTGGGGTTTCTCCACAACCTCTCTGTGCTTCTCTTCTTGCTCCTCAATGCTAATGCTCCCTGTTTTTTATGAATGCCTCCCCCTCTCTACAATAACACAAAGGAGGGTGTCTATACTCCGTTTTCCCTCTCGAAGTCATAACCCGTCTAATCTAGACTTAATTATCTTATCTACCTGCACTAAATCTTATCTACCTGTACTAAATCTAAGAAGTACTTCTGCTAGCTAAGGTCGAGAGATTATCTGCTCAAGGTCTATTTACAACGTGCAAGTACGCTCTATGATGAATGCTTTCATTCAAATGGCGGCGCCATAGATATCAGGGTGATTCTAAATTTTGGTGCTGGCGTCATCCGGTTGTCTTTTTCTTCCCTCACGCGTTGACTCGCTTGTCGAGGTGGGAATGCTCCTGCATCATAGAGTCCCTTAAGAATTTATTTCACTTATGTATACACAGTCAACATATTCCTAACAAATAATAACCATAAATATAACATTTATAAAGGATTACAAGCTGAGATACATATCTGAAAATGAATGATGGAATAAAATGGAACAACCACGTTCCACCCAACCATGGAATAGAAAAACCAAGTTCACTTGTCCTACTCACCCCCTAGCCTGACTATGAGTCAATAAGGGAAAACTGAATGATCCTCCTTAGCTATAGTCACCACAGATCAAAAAAATCCTTTTCCTCACACTAACAATGCTCATAACAAAAAATAGTTTATGTTTCCCAACATACTATGCATCGTCGTGCCTCCTCCATATGTTGTTAAAATATGCATCCTTGTGCCTAGGTCTTTCCTTCCCTCCTTGGGGAAATTCGCAGCTTTACAAATCCCTTATTTTTAGGGGTTTCTAGTGGTCAAATTCCACATATTCCACTTGTAACAATCAACCTTGAGGTAACTCAAACCTATTCCCCACTCATGGAGTCATGGTCATCTATTTTTAACCTGGTTGTTCCATTTGTCTTCCAATATTTAATTTATTAAAAGTTTGTCTTACACATGTATAAAAATAAAAGAGGATAGTTGGGCAAGTCAAATATTTTCCCAACAACCATCAAATAATTAATTACAACAATCAAAATTCCAAAGTCGGATTTGCCATAAATGGCAAATAATTTCCAAATCCAAATTTTCCAAAAACAAAAGTTTATTTCAAGGTTCACTTAGAATTTAATATTCTAAAATTTAAGGATATTACATTAACCTTATAAACCCATTAAAACCATTGGATTTTTTATCAATTGACAAATCCTCCAACACCCAAGTTTTTAATTTTCATGAAGGAACCATATTCTACTTACATGGTTCTCTCCCATTCCAATCACCCTTTAACTTCTTCATAACTTTTAGGTTCAAACAAATGTTAAATGTAAGTCATTGAAACATAAGTGACTAATTCATATTTCTTATCTACCCTTTTCATTAATATTCCTTCCTCCTCCAACTAAGGAATCTCATCTAATTGAACATCATCAAACATCTTCTAAAATCATTTTGGACATTTCTTTCCTTCCTAATTCTTCAAATCACTATTTATAGTAGATTCAATTTTTTTTAAATAGTTGGTATATTACAACCCCCCACATTATGTAGTCCTCTAACCATAATTATCCATCAAAGTGAGTTGTTTTTCAATGTGGTATTACTCCATTAGGTGTATTTCCATCTTATTATTAGCTAACTTTAATTGTTTTTTAATTGAGCTTACCTAACGTTAACCTAATGTCTCAAGATCTACCCCATATTGGGATGTAGAGAATATTAACATTAATTGTTTTTTTAATTGAGAATTATCTAACTCTAACCTAATGCATCAACATCTCCCCCATATTGGGATATAGATTACCTCGCTCCTCTCCAAGCAATAATTATAAAACTATTTAATAAAATCCCAAGAGTTCTACACTACACCACAAGGGGCTTCATAGGTTTTGATTTCTTGAATTATACCAAAACTCTACATACAACAATTGAATTCCTAATATTAGGTGTCAATTTGGACAATCTTGTTGTGGTCTATTAATTTATAACACAAAGAAACTACAAGACTTTATTTTTATACAAGATGTTGAAATTTCACTATGCTAGGCTCAAGCATGAGGTTTATTTCAATTTTAGCATTCACTTGAACCATAAATAAATGCAACTACACCATTCACAATTGTTGCAATAACCAAGATCAAAAGAAGAAATACCATGCACAAGAACACAATAAATATCCCAGGAAACCCTTCTCAACAAGGGAAGAAAACCCAACAATCCTTTGCTATATTCTCAAGAGAAATACCTCCCACACCATAGACCTAGCACACAAAAGGGTGCTCTCCAAAACCAAGAAGCTAGTGTTCAAGAGAGGTGCACACTTTAGCCCCAGGAGATGTACTTGCTAGAATTTCCAAATGACATGTGACTTGTGTGTGTTGTGTGTTTCCTCAATGGGGAAATTACCTTTATTTATACTAGACTAGACAGACCAAAAGTGGTGTCTATTGGCACAACAGGGCCGACCTCAATAACTCAGAAAATAATTAATTATTACAATAAACATTAATTGTCTTTTACATATGGTGGATCCGACCTGTGTTAATGTTTATTCCATTATTATAGTTCTTTGCATTTCATAAAGATAAGAGCATAATAAGAACAAGATCACTGAGAAATACACATCCACAATAGACACAACATTTATCCTGGGAAACCCTCTAGGGGAAGAAAACCCAGCAA
>ML780492.1:18514-35214 GCA_009831015.1 Picea engelmannii | reverse complement strand
CAAAGTCCAGAGTGATCGCCATCTGCGTGAAAGAATAGAACATCGTACTGCATCTCTTAATGGAAGCTTTGACAGAATATGAAAGCACAGTAAATCATCATCCAATGCACTCAGTCTATCTCTTGCCATGGCCAATAACACAATGCAAGCAAGTTATTTCTGCCAATAACCCTATAACCCTATAACGCAAGCAAGTTTTGGGAGACAGAATGAAGTTCTAATTACAAATCTGTTAGTTAAACCATTTCCAAATCAATTTGCCGATGCAGCACGAGCCCATTTCTCAGTATTACTTCTTTCTGCGGAGCTTCAGACAAACAGATAAAATGCTGGACGAGGACTGGAGTTTATGGTTACAACCTCCTCTTCATGGTGACAATGTGGATTATAGGACTACTCTAATTTTATAGAGCAAACTTCTCTTCTCTGTTGAAAATTATTTGGTTGAAAATCATAAAATTATCTGAATATAAGTTAAGATTTTATAAGGATTTTAAGATTATGCTAGGGTTTCAGCCGTTTTAAGAGTTTGTATGGGGTTGTGGGCATTTATTATGGGTAACTAGTTGAAAATAATAAAATGTAGTCAAATAGCTGAGGGTTCCTTTATTCCAAAAACAATGGGTCGCATATAACAATTTATATACCAATTTTATTATTAAGTTACAATTATAAGGATTTTAAGATTATGGTAATAGGGTTTCCTTTTTTTAATAGTTTGTCTTTTTAATAGTGTATGGCTCCTTATTCCAAAAACAATAACAATAAAGTTACAATTATAAGGATTTTAAGATTATGGTAATAGGTTTCCTCTTTTTAATAGTTTTTTAATAGTTTGTCTTTTTAATAGTTTGTATGGCTCCTTATTCCAAAAACAATAACAATAGTTCAAATATACCAATTTTATTATTTTATTATTAAGTTACAATTATAAAAAATTTAAGAGTATGTTAGGGTTTATGTTTTTCAAGAGTTTGTATGGTTTCTTGAGTATTTATTAGCGAGTTTGTAGAGTTTGTAAGGGTTTGTAAGTATTTATTACTGTAGATCTATGTTAAATTTGAATCTATCAAGTATCTGTTCATTCTTTTTTTAATTATTGTTGTTTTTAAATCAAGATGACTTTATTTTTATTAATTAAGTGGATTTTATTTTTTTAATTAATTAAGGAGTTGTCTAACTCTTCTAGGTTTTTGCTCTCCTAGCGTTTGAATATCCCCAAAAAAAAATGTCCAGAAAAAAGAAAAAACTTAGAATAAAAAATTAATTAAGGAATCACATAACGTCTCATCACACACTAACACCTCAATGGGCTGTAAAGAAACTAACTACAATTAAAGCCAACTTTATTTATTATTTCATTCTACTTTTTATTATTTTTTTATTATTGTTGTTTTTTAAATGAACATGACTTTATTTTTATAAATTAAGGAGAGATTGTTTTTTTAATTAATTAAGAAAAATGATAAGAACTTTATCCAAAATTATAATTCTTAGATTGATAGGAACTTTGACTATAAAACTACTTTTAAATTAAGGAGAATTTGTTTTTTTAATTAATTAAGAAAACTTGTAAGAACTTTATCCAAAATTATAATTATTGGATTGATAAGAACTTTGACTATAAAACTACTCAATAGAATGGTAAGAGTTCTACACCCCCACCAAATAGGGACTTTATAGATTTTAATTTGTTGAAGAATACCAAAACTCTAAGAGACAATATTGTTGTAGTCTTGGAAGTTTATAAGACCAAGAAACTACAAAAATTTCTTTTGTTACAAGTGACATGGGAGCCAATGTTGATTCTAATTGCAACAATATTACTTTCTATCCTTGGTGTTTATCTTGGTTAAGAAATAAGTAGACACAGATGTTAAATGTGGCAACAATAGTGATGTTTCTAATATCATCATGGAATCATATCATTTTTCTAGTTATCAAGTTGATTCGAATAAAAAATATCATGAAGGAATCTATGAAACTTTGCAATTCCAAGATCAAATATATTTTTATGGTGATCTCATTTATGACACTAATATGGATTCTCATGAGAATGAAGGGGAGAGATTAAGACTTTACCAAATGAACTTTGTGAATAGTGAATGTAAATTTGGGTATGATGTCCAAATTGAAAGAGAAAATTGAGTATCTTCAATATATGTAATAATTATCATTACTACTACTCAATTTCATCTTCTGCAAGATACAAAAAGGATATAAAGTTGTTCAAGAGTTCCATAGTGAACAATGAGGAGAATCATATACTGACAGTAAGGAAGATGCAATAAGTACCATTTATGTGGAACAAAGCCAAAGTCTGCTCCAAATTGGATTCTTGTCAAACCTCTTGTAAATTTTGTAATAAACATGTAATTGTTTATTTTATTTTATTTTCTCTTTTTGGCAAGAATAGAAGCAGAAATGAACCTTTCTGAGGGTTAGCCTTCCAAAGGCACCCCATTAAAAGAAATGAAGGTTGTAGTGAAAAATAAAGGAGATGCAAGGAGAACTAGGGAGGACGGTAGCAAAAATGAGAGCTCAAAGAGGGAAACCAACTTGAATATCAATGGATGAAGGCGTCAAGGAGCCTATCCACAATGATAAAAGGTGCCTTTGAACCATGGCCATATGCAATTTTGTATTTTCAGTGAGTAACAATACACAAAATATATGTATAGGTCACCCCTATGTATTTTTCTCCCGAGCTTAATTAAGATGCCCATTAAATGTTGCAATATGTGTGAAATTGTTTCAATTTAGTGGATTTGGTGTGGGTTCATTAATTTTTGGTTTTCTCGAACACCCTGTTATGGGTGTGGTATTTCTTAATGTGTTGGGAATGATTATTAATCGTTGGCTCATTGCATGATAGAAATAATAATTTCGTAAATCAGTATGATCATGCCTTATATATCTTGGAGGAAAACAATGATATATTTTATTCCTTTTTTGGTAAAACGTTATGACCATCACAAGCCTTGGAGCATTGTCAACATTGAGCAAGCTCAAAATAAAAAATATTCTTATTGTCCTTTGGGATAGAGTAGTGTTCAGGATAAGTACACCTATTGTGTATATGCAAACTAGTGCTATGGAAAATCACACAATGTATATCAAAACAATTGTGGAAAGCATAAATTGCCTCAACCTTAAATTTTGTCTTCACTAAAACATATTAATGTTTTAAAGGAAAATCATTGATTACATAAGATAATCAAGAGTGTTTTCATAAAGACACCATTTTATCTGCCTCTCATTTGAAAATAAAGGAGAAATTACAAAATAGTATTCCCATGCCTTTAGCTAGAGCCTTGATCATCCTTGTAAACCAAAATTAATTTACCTTCTATTAGATCACATGCTTTCTTTGCATATATCTATGCTTCATTTTTATGTTCTCTAAAGATTCTATTTATGTGGATGGGGAGAAATTTGTGTAGCACATCCTTTGCTCTATCCATAATGTGAGAGAGACCAAGATGCATGCATTAATTCATGTTGTTCATCTAGTTGCATACAACCCTAGAATTCAATACTATAACCATTAGCAAGGAGACTTCAAGTTCAAGGTAAATAGAAAGGATGGCACATAAACCCATAGTTTCTACATATTTATTTGTATTAATCCTTGTGCCTCTTTGAAAAGACACATAATGATTTCCCAAGTGAATAAAACCACCATCCCTATTTTTCTCTAAATTTCCTTATGATGCCTCGTTGCAAAAATAGTAATCCCTATCATGGTTGATCTCTAATGGAGGGATCACTTAGAGGAAGGATGGATTGGATTTTTGAAATCTTGTTGACATTGAGAACTTGAATTTGTATAATATGCCTAGTGAGGTGATTTTTTTTGTCCATAAATATAGCTTCATTTTGTGTTATCAAAAGTGCATACATCATGTGTAAGGGAAGTGGGAAAAGGGTTGGGTAATCTAAGCATAAAACTATGCATTCCAAGATTCTTCTAAGGAATCCCCATCTCAAGGGGGACAATAAATTAGGGATATAGATGCATTTCATACCTCCTTTGAAAAATGACTAGATGCCAATAGATGATAAACTAATTATACATTCTCCCTACATAAAAAGCACATATTCAGGCCCTCCTTGCCCCTAATAAGGAGGTTGTCCCAAATTAGAATGCAATTGCATAGAGAAAACCAAGAAATTTTATTTTTTTCAGAGGAACCTACAATTTCCAAATACCACTCCACGACCAAGGAGCATTTTCATCTCCAACCTACATGGCTATGGTATTCTATCCCATTTTCAATTTATAGGAGCTACCTTAAATGTTTATAGCCTAGATAAGTTTTGTATTTCCATCTAGCAAGGTAAGATCATTGGATATTAATGTCTGACTAAATTGATTTCATATATCTATGTATAGATCATTTCAGTCCCAAATCCATAATTGATTTTCATCGCAAATTCCAATGGGATCATAGGCATCTACCAAAAAATGTCAACCTTATTTCATTAACACCTTTATCATATCGTGTGGAAAGTGATGGCCTACTGGAATGCCAAAAAAAAATCTCTACCCATCATGCTCATTGCTTGGAACCCATGCCAACTGGGTTCCAACCATGTCAAAACTCATAATAATAGCCTTACAAAACATTAAACCACATGAATATTTCTTGGGGGGGGGATCCAATCCAACTAGTGATTGATTGTGGGTGGATTTATCTCAGGACCATACACTAATACAAAATCCCTTTTTTTTGTATTAGGTGGCACGCCCCTTTGCATCTAATATCGTGGAGAATAGTTGTAATTATTTCAACCCCCAACCACTAGTATACTTTGGGCACAAGATGGATTCCCTTTTGATGAGGGGTATGTGTTTATAATTCTTATCACTAGACCACAATAAATGAAGGCAAAACTTCTTGATTTTTCTTGAGCATCATTTTTGGGATATAACCAAAGAGAGATAATATGTCAGAATTTCCTACAACACACTATTTAGGATTATTAATCTACCTACCATTGAGATCCATCTATTACACCAGAGGGAGACTCTTTTCTTTAGTTTTTCATATAACCATAGAAACTCTTGCTAGTGATAATCTTTTGACTTCAACAAGAAATTGAGATATTTTATGCATTCCTTAGTGGATCCCAAAGATAAAGGGAGGAACTTAAGGATTAAATATAGGATGACTTGGGGGACATGAAATAAGTAGATAGAGGATTTCATGTGGTTTATTTCCATTTTGGTAGTATAGGAGAATAGTCTTAAGATGTTTTCCAAACATTTAGTTTTGTATATTGTGGTCCCAAATATGAGGATCTCATCAAAATATAGGATACGAGAGATGTGAAGGTTAGGAATGATCCTGACTCCTTTTGTAATGTTCCCCACTATCAAAGTCATAAAAAAAAATTGATACTATTAATTTAAATGCAATACACCATGTGATTAAAATGTCCATACATCTAATGAAATTAATTTAAACATGAATGAAATTTATTAAAATCATATTCAGAAACATATTATTATTTCTCAAACTTAGAGTAAGCACACAAATATTAAAACCCATAATAACTTGCAATGCATTGAGGATTTAACAGGAATTTAGAAGCATTATGAATTTTAGCCAAATATACATACACACAGTAGTATATAAATTCACTCAAGAGTAGATTATATGCAGAGCAAATAAATCCCATAATTAAAAAAATGTAACAGAGATAAACACTTATATTTTAAACGAAATATGCAAGTGGTTGTAGGGGACGGTTGTTCCACCCAACGATAGATTTTATGATCCAATTATTAGCAGTAAATCACCCTTGAGCTAGGGATACAAATCCACGAGAAAGGGTGTCTCTCCATTTTCCACTCACATCCCAATACAACCCACAACAAGTTAATTTTCCTACATCCATCTAAATTTATGTAGCACACATACCATTCTCAATCCTTTTCATTTTGTGGTAGTATAATTCTTTTCTGTTATTGATAGCTTCCTCCTTGTAAAGGTAATTGGATGATCTATGTCTCATTCCCATGGTTGAGATAATATTGAACCGAAAGCTATGGAGTACGCATCCACATGAACATGGAACTCCTTCTTCCAATATGGGAAGATCAAAATTGGCATGGTCACTAATTTATTTTTCAATGTGTCCAAACCCTTCTGACATTTCTCATTCCACTGGAACTTCACTTCTTTCTTCAACAACTTCTCCATAGGTATTGTAATCTACGCATAACCCTTAATGAACTTCTTGTAATAATCAGTTTCTCTCAATTGTATAAATGATGTGGGTGGTTGTAAATCTAAAATCACTGCAATCTTGGTAGGATCCATTAATAATCCATGCTTACATACCACATGGCCCAAAAAAATGACAAAAGGTGCACATGAAATACATTTATTTAAATTTAGTGAAATATGACATTCTCTACACCTATCCAACATTATCTTGAGTACTTCTATGTGATCTTTCAATAAAATAAACACGGTACAATCATCTAAGTACACTTCAAGAAAATTATGAATAATTTCTTTGAAAATTACAACAACTCTTGAAAAAATTGCAAATGCATTCTTCAGTCCAAAGGGAATCATTGTGTACTGATAGCTTCCCCACTCTGTTGCAAAAGTAGTCTTATACTTATCTTCCTGCATGATCTGTATCTGATGATATCCTGAGAATCCATATGTGAAAAAATAGGCCTCATGCCCTCCTACATTCTCTAGTACTTCATCTTTGAAAGGTGTTGGAAATGGATCATGCAGACATGACTCATTTATCTTCCTCGTGTCTACACAAATATTTATTCTCCCTATTTTCTTATCTTGTACCACCATTGGACTTATCCATTATGATTCCACCACTGGTTCAATAATCCCTGCATCCAACATTTGGTTTATCTTTGCTTTCACTTTCTCTTTATATTTCGGATTTAACCTGTAGGATCTTTGTCTCACTAGCTTAGAATCCAGATTCAAAGGGATATCTATCTCTCCTAACTCACTAGATATCCCATTCATCTCTAAGAATGTATTTGGGAATATATTTAGAAACTCGTGTAGTAAATCTGCATTATTCTCCACAGTTTCATCATTCCAATAATCTCCTATTTGCTCAAAATTTGTTTTTTTTTGTTGTCCCAATATTCACCTTTTGTGTCTTTATTGGTTGTGCACATGCAGAAAATTTCCCCTCTAGATAATGGATTTGGTGCTCCAGTCGCCAAATGCTATGCAAATGTTGGGAATTCGTCCTTATGGTGGCCTTCAGTCCTACACTTAGTACACCATACTTGTTCCCACTTCTCCTTCCCTTTTGTAAGAATCTTCAATTGAATGGTCAAGGAAGCTAGTTGTGTCTCAACTTGCACCATCCCCCCACCATCTCCAACAGGAGATGCTTCCATATTTATTGCAATCTCCAAAGATTCAAGCTGCAACACAACCTTCTATTGTATCAATGACCAGAAAATGTGTGGTAGTAATCCTACAATAAACCATTCTTGGTGCTATTGATCAGGAATTTGAAATGTCATCCTACCCATCAAATCCTTAAATTTTTTATCATAGTCCAAAATAGATTTAGTTGACACCTTTTTTATTTCTTTCAACTTTGTAATGTACTACAACTAAGATTTTGGTTTCTTGAACTCTTTCAACAATGCTTGTCTAATTTAAGCTAAAGTCCTCGCTTGACCTATAGGTGTGGTACTCTACAGTTTCATATACCATAATAATGCACGGCCTTTAAATGTTGTTTCCGACTCCACAATATTTACATCCTTGTCCCGAACATTCTTCGTGTCCCAAATTGTTTCACATATGAATAGATGTTATTATGGCCCTCTGACCCCACTCCCTAGAACTCAGGTAGTCTCAATGTGTTATCTAACCCTTCCATGTTGGTTTGTGTCGTACCTCCCCTTGGCGATGTTGATTGAATCTGACTCAACGCACTGCTTCCACTACTCTGGCTCGGCGCACTACTTCCATTGATCTGATCACTACTATTCTGACTTTATCTACTGCTTATGAGTGATTTTGACAAATATTCAACTATTACTTTTGATCTAGGTGACACACACGGGGTAGTTGAATTGACACGAGATCCTGCCTAAGTAGGACTTATTAGTTCTTATATTATTGGTTTGAACTAAGAATCCTCTTTCTCTCCTTCTACGTGTAGTATTTCTACAATATGGACTATTGCACGGGGTTCTTTCCTCTCAAACTCACTGCGCAACTCTCTCTTCTCAACCCCAATCTTTAACCTCTTGTATCTTCCTCCATTGTGCAGTACTACAAACTTGTCTTCTTATTCCCATACACCTCCTTCGATTCTCTACATCCTCAGTCCCTCCCTTTCCTATGTTCAGACTATCCTCTAGTCATTCCCTAATTCCCCTATGTGCACGAAATACCTTAGTAGTTATATTCCATCGTCATCACACACTTGTCGCGCAACAACATATTTATCCAAGTACTCAATGATTTCATAAACCTTCCATGCCAACCATTGAAGAAATCTCTTTCTACAACACTGTATGATTGGATACAATCCACTGCAAATTTTGTAATATAACCTCCCAATATATTGTCCAACCAAAAATCAACTGCATGAGAAGTCTTATTACTTATAGAATTCAATTTCTCATCTGAGGGTTTCTATTCTATTTTTGAGTGAATTTGTGTTCCTTCCCTTCTATCCATTCGACAATCTCTTTCTTAGTCGGCCTCCAAAACATTCCCTCAATCACAGATTATGGGTCATGGAAATGGAACCATTTGTTGGTGCATCCTTGTAATACCCTAGGTTCAATTTATCTAACCAACATCATACAAGTGAAGTCTCACCCGAGGCATCTATTCGCGCTGCAAGAACCAAGTTTCTACAAGAATGAGGGGATGGGAGATGATCATCATACTCATTATTACTTATGTACTTTTTGTGCAAGATCTTGTGTCTCTTTCCCTTAGTTAATTGGTAAATTCAGTTATACAACACCATTATATTGTAAATTGCAACATAAACTATTCATTGTAACATTCAAAATTATTGCACATCACTTATCTAGAAACAAATCTAGATCTAGATATGCATAAATAGAACATCCATGAGCAGTCACACAAAAATACATTTAGACATAGAGTTTAACATGGTTCACCCAACTTTGGGCTATGCCCACAATGGCTTCTTTATTATTCTTTGTGTAATCATATCAGGTTTGTGCACTATGCTTACAATAGATATATCATGATATTTGTATCCATCTTAACTAGTTTCTTTGTAGTGAAATCCTTTACATGAAATCTCTCCCTAGACCTTCGACATAGACTCTCTCTCATTCTCATTATATTCTCTCAATCTCTTCATAGTAGCAACAACTTTAGTTCTGCTCTAGCAGCTTATTCTACCCAACCCATTACATATTTATACATAGAATTTAGGGCTCAAAACCCTATTCACATATCCCCAAGACCATATGAAAACTCATGATGACTCAATGTTCTAGCATGTTTTTCCTATCTTTATCCTGCATGTTGCTTTACCTTGCTCTTCGCCCACTGCTTTATGTATGCAAGGAGTCTGCAATGAAGGCAGTCGTCCCCGGAGGATCTTCTTTTCTGAACTTAAATACATTCAATAAAGACATGACTATGGGTAAAGGAGACCAATCCAAAAATGAAACCATGTGACTCGGTACTCACTAGATGAAAACGTGTATTACTCTGCTTAACAAAAGTATTTTGGTTGTTGAACATATTGCTTTTTATGGTCATCCTCACCACATTTCATGGTTTAAATCACTTGATCTTGTTCACAAATTTCTGAAGGATCTATGTAGGACTATCTATGGACTAGATAATCATTCAATGAAATAGCATAACAATATACTAAATACTAAATGATTAAATCAAAATATCATAGAAAGAAGAAAGAATTGTAATTGCACAAAAAGGGTTGTGTTCATTGTGATCAACCTTGATCTTTATAACAATACATAGCCTCATAGAACAAACAAACAGTTAGTTGTTCATGATTGAACGCTTACAACAATTTATTTTAGAAAACTACTCATGCATTTTGCATGCATTATTTAGTCAGACAATCTATATCTAAACACTAATAGACATAAAAGAAAACTGCAAACGGATTGATGGATTGCATCATGTCAGATGATTGACAAGATTGCATCAATTGCCAACATACTCCCCCTTGATGCTGAGAGGGCTCACAATCTGATCTCCAAGTTTCAAAAACTGGACTTTAGCAACTCCCTTAGTGAAATTGCCTGCAAGTTGTTCTTGGGTATTTATATATATTAGTTCTACTTCCTTCTTTTGCACCAAATCTCTAATGAAATGATACTTTAAACAAAAAAAAATTGTCCTGCTATGATGGACTGGATTCTTATTCTTGGCCAATTTGATGGCACTAGTGTTATCACAAAATATCACTGTAGGATGAATTTGTTTCTCTCCAATTTCTTCTAGAACTTTTCTAATCCATAATGTGTGTGTACCTGCTGAGGTGACTGCAACATATTATACTTTTGTGGATGAAAGTGCAACTATACTTTGCTTCTTTGAGCTCCAAGTAATCAACCCTGAACTAAAAGAGAAACAATTACTAAAAGTAGACTTCCGGTCATCCAAACTACCTCCCCAATCAGAATCACTAAATCCAACAAGATTAAACCTTTTAGAGGTGTAATAATGAATACCAAAATTTAGAGTTCCTCTCACATACCTCAAAATCCTCTTGGTCGCCTTCATATGTATTTTAGATGGCTCTGTCATGTATCTTGAAACAAGAGAAACTGAATAAGCAATATCAGGTCTTGTGTGGGTTAGAAACATCAAACTTCCAACAATACTTATGTATGTTGCCTCATCAACTATTTCAGCACCATCATCTCTACACAACACAATTCCATGAGCAGTTGGAGTGGAGGCTGGTTTACTATCTACCATATCAAATTTCTTCAACATATCTTTTGCATAATTTGTTTGACAAATGAAAATTTCATCCTCATTTTGATAAACCTCCATACCCAAAAAAATATTGCATGAGACCCAAGTATTTCATCTCAAATTCATTCATCATAACAATTTTGAATTCATCCTTCATCTTAGAACTACTACCCATATATAATAAGTCATCAACATATAGACTTACAATAAGAATATCATTACCTTCTTTTTTGTAGTAAAGTGTAGGTTCACTTTTACTTCTATTGAAGCCACTCTCCTGAAAATATCCATCAATCCTAGCATACCACGTTCTTGGTGCTTGCTTGAGGCCATACAAATCCTTCTTCAACTTGTATACTTGATGTTATTTTCCTTGCACTTCAAAACCTTGTGGTTGTTCCACAAACACTTCTTCTTCTAAGTACCTATTCAAAAAGGCACTTTTTACATCCATGTGATGAATGCTCCATTTCTTCGGAGCTGCTAATGAAATCATCATTCTAATAGTCTCTTGTCTTGCTACTAGTGCAAATGTTTCTTCATAATCAATTCCATACCTCCGTGTGAAGCCTTTAGCAACTAATCTTGCCTTGTGTCTTTCAACACTCCCATCACTATTGTACTTAGTCTTGTAGACCCATCTAGTACCAATATTTTTCTTGTCATGCGAAAGTTCTGTAAGCTCCCAAGTATCATTCTTGTGAATAGAATCTATCTCTTCTTGCATTGCTTGCAACCAAACCTCATTAGGACATGCATATTTAAAACATGATGGTTCAAAATCAGCCTTGGAAAGTAAAGAAAAATTTACTGTCTCACCTATTGGATTTTCTTCATGTGTTGGACTTTTACTCCTTTGATAAATGTCACTTAATCTTCTTACCTTCCTTGTAGAACTTGAATTTGATGTTGGGCTTGCACTTGGAACTGAATAATTAGATGAGGGGATACTTGGTGGATTTGTAGCACATGGAACTGAAATATTAGTGGGTTTCTCATTATCAATATCATCAATAATATCCTTATCCAAAACAGATTTAGACATATCATCATGGCATTTTTTATGACCATAAACTCCCCCTTTATCAAAAATTACATCTCTTGACACAACAATTGATGGCGCGAGATTACCCACTCACCCCGCAGGGTCTCTGCGCCCGACCTCCCGATCTTAAGGATTGTTCAAATTCCTCACTAAGCCAAAATGACTCTTTTGATTCCCTGTTGGAATCCCTTTTTAAAACCCGATCCACAGGTCCTTCTCTTTCCCTGTCAGGGCCTCTGTACGGGCCTATGACTTTTCCCCGATGATAATTTCGGGTTTCGAGGTTTCGTGATCCCCGACGTCAAGAGTTCCTGTCCTCTCGAACTCCCGACCTCCGATTTCTCGATGCGTCGATTCGTCGATACGCGCCTTTACTTGTCATCCCTCCTGGCTAAACTCCCAGCCCATATGACCGTTATCCCATAAGACTCCAGCCTTATCTCCTATCGATATTTTCACTATCGCGATCTTGGCACTCGCGATGTCAAACAACTCACTTCTCCGACTCCCGAATCCCGATATGCCGATTGACCTTTCAACACCCCTATTCAATCGGGGTTTCGGAATTTTCAATGCCGAAACACATATGTCCTCAGGACTCGCAATTCTTCGAAATCTGATTTCTCGATGTGACTCTTCTATCAGGACCCCTCCCGGAGGCTTCAATTGTTGCCATGCGTCCCCTCTAGGCGGACGGTCCTGATCGCCTCTCGTGATTTCGCAACTCCAAATGTCTCGGGCGTCTTGTCTTCAGGATTCGCGAAACGCTGAACCCCGATGCGCCGGTCTAACTTTTCTATCGGGACTTCCCCCGATAGCCTCGATTGTTGCCACGCATCCTCTACAGATGGACGGTATTTGTCAGTTCGCAGTTTCGTGAAGTCAAATATCGTTGTCCTCTCGTCCTCCTGAATCCCGATATTCTAACATGCGAAATGCTGACGAGCTCTGGATTATCGCCACCTGTCTCGACAAATGGACAGCTCTGATTCAGTCTCGGGATATCGCGACTTGCGATGCTCCGATGAAAATATTTCTCTGTCAACTCAAAACCCTGGTAGCTGATATACCAACGGGTCGCTCGATCTCCGCCACATGTCTCAACTGATGGACGGCTCAGATCAAATCTCGGGACTTCGCCAAATGCAAAGTCAAAAGCGCTCACCTATGTGAGTCCTGGTGTCCGGATCTCCGAATTGGATGATCGCGCGACACACGTCCTTCCTCAGACGAACGACTTAGATTCACTCTCGCTATTTCGGAACTGGAAATGTCCCGATCTTCTCGACCTCAAGAACTCCGATATCTCGATGTCACTCTTCTCGTCGGGACTTTCGTTCTTATTACGAGGATTTAAACCCCGTGCAACTCTCTGCAGATTCGACAGTTGTCGGGTCTCTGGATCAAGATTCAACGGTCTAGATCCGTTCTTCCTGTGCGCTCCTCCTGCTGCTCCCTGGACGCGAAAACTAACGGTCCAGATCTCCTTCTTCGTCTGATCCAATGGAAGCTGTGCTCCCTCTGAGCTTCTGCACTTTCTTCCCCCACCTTCGGAGAACTTTCCCGAACCTCAAAGGTCTCGACCTCTGTCTTCTTCCTCTCTATGAACTCTTCTACTTTGAGTTCACCGCGCACATAAAAGCGTTAACAAATCCTTGCTTTCTTCAATGATTATGGCACCATGGTTCCACCTTGGTATTAGAGACCTCAACACCTTTTTAATCAAAACCTCTTTGTTCACAATTTCTCCAAGAGTAGTCATTTTATTGACTAGATCTTTTACTCTCACACAATAATCACTTACATTTTCAGCTTCTTGCATCTTCAAATTCTCAAATTATCTTTTCAATGTCTGTAGCTTGACAACTTTGACTTGATCACTGTCTTGGTAAGCTTCGTGTAGAGTCTTACAGGAATCATTTGTTTTCTTTGCACCAACAATTAGAGAAATTTGAATATGAAATAAAGCTTGACCATTCTTCTTTCTAGATTCCTTCTTATCTACTCTATCATTTGCAGTAAGAGTGGTCCAATCTTGTGGCTCTGCATAACCCGTTTCTACAATCTCCCATAGATCTTTCTCTATCAAAAAGGCGATCATCTTGATGTACCGATAATCATAATCACTTCCATTAAATTCTCGAATGGGCGATGAATTAGAGTTTGACATGATTACCCTAAAACAACAACCAGCTCTGATACCAAATGAAGGATCTATGCAGGCCTATCTATGGACTAGATAATCATTCAATGAAATAGCATAACAATATACTAAATACATTTGATTATGCAAATTAATTTATCCGAGCACCAACTGAAAATCCAAGAGCAGCCTAACCTTATGGAACACTTATGCGAGCACCAACTGAAAATCCAGGAGCAGCCTAACCTTATGGAACACTAAAGGAAATTTTGTGCCAGCGCTTCATGTGGACACCTCATAAAGGATAAGATATATATAGATCCCATTGTGATAACTCACTTACATATGGAATGTTCTATTAAAAAAACACTTTTAAAAAACCTACAATAAATAATTCCAAAATTCTTTCATGAATCAAATAAAAAGGTTGGCTAACTCAAATAACTATGCATATGCATCAAGGTCGTAGTTTTTCCATATTTTTAGAATTGGAATTAGCTGTAAGATTTAAATAAAAAAGTAGGCTAACTCAAATAACTATCAATCAGGGTCTTAGTTTTTCCATATCCTTAGAATTAGAATTAGCTACAACAAGGAGTAAAGAGGGACAGGTGAAGCAAATGAAATCATGGTCTTAGTTTTTCCATATACTTAGAATTAGCTGAAACAAGGAGTTAAGGGGAACAGGTGAAGCAATTGAGAGTTGAATGAGACTTAAAAGATACCAAGGCTTTGGATGTTTCTTTTAAAAGAATAAATAGGGATTTGGTAGAGAGATGGAGATGAATGACAATAAACAAGGATTTGGTGGAGAGATGAAAATGAATGAGAATAGTAACAATATCCTTATTGTTACTGTTAAATTTGTGATCTTATTAAATAATACTAAATTAACTGCAACAAAAAATTAAGAGGGACAGGGGAAGTAATTGAGACTTAAAAGTATCAAAGCTTTGAAAGTTTTTTCAGAAGAATAAATAGAAATTTGAAGGAGAGAGATGAAGATAAATGAAAATAAACAAGGATTTAGTGGAGAGATGGAGATGAATGAGAATAGTAACAATATTCTTGCTGTTACTGTTAAATTTGTGATCTTATTAAACAATACTATCTTAATCTTACACTTGATTTTTGCAGTGACTGTTAAGATCCCGAATAACAGCCAAAACCACAAAAAAAAACCAACCAACCATAAAAATGACCCAGTATGAGCAACCTATGAGAATTACAATAAATAAATAATGAAAAGAAAATTATCATATAAACATTAACTAAAAATAACCTAGTATGAGCACCCTATGAGAATTATGAAAAAAAATGAACATATAAACACTAACTATAAAGAGAATTGAACCTTAAGTTGAAGAAAAAATGTTTATGTTGCTCTTCCCAAAACCACAAAAAAATAATAGCCATAAAACTATATCAGAAATGCCCATTGGGAGATTATTCCATCACGCTATTATGTTTTTCTTTCAGAAAAAACAAGCTATTCTGTATGCATCTTCCTATTCTGTATGCGTCATTCATCATCTGAAGAAGCGGTATCTTCATATTCTGAAGAAGTCGTATCTTCATCTTATGAAGAAGCCAGGCATCTCTTGCACTCATCCCCATGATTTGATGTTATTATAACTACGGTAGCTTGTCCAGAAGATCAGTTCAAAGCAAAAAGTTGCTTTAAAAAGCTCTGCTCATGGATATATTTAGAGCATATTGGTAGAGTAAGCGTCATTGTTTGCAGATAAGGAGCATTTCTCAGAAGGCAACCGAGCACAACAATTTCCTCCTCGTCCAACCCTGAAACCCTTATACGCACCTTCTTGAGGTTTGTCATTAGTGGAAGGGTTAGGCTTCCTGTCGCCGGACTTGCTACCTGTTCTGACATGAAAATTTTGCCTCATAAATCTCCTCTATATAAAACTAAGCTTCTCAAAATTTTCAAAAAGATACGGGTACTCTACCTGCATAACTTATTCATGCTCCCATGTCGCGTCCTCAGGACCGTACCAGGTCCACTGGACCTTTACAAGCCCTATAGCTTGATTCCGGAGCTGCTTGTTTTTCCTATCCAATATGCGCATAGGATGCACTTGCAGGACACCTTCTGGTTCCACCTGAATCACAGTCTAATCAATAACATGATTAGCATCAGGTATATATTTCTTAAGCAGTGAAACATGAAATACGTTATGTACAGTCATAGATGTAGGTAATGAAAGCATGTATGAAATTGGCCCAATCCTGTCCAGGATTTCAAATGGTCCACAAAATCTTGTTGCCAAATTGGTGCAACTTCCCAATTTCAGGGAACTCCTGTTATCTTTCACTTTCAGGAAAACATGGTCACCCACTTTGAATTATTTATGGGTTATGTTACTATCAGTATAACTTTTCTTCCTGTCCTGGGCAGTTTTCAAATTCTGTTTGATTTTGATCATCTGATCTTCCATCTCTTTGAGTAGTTCAGGTCCAACTACTACTCTGTCAGCTGGATTATCCCAGCTCACTGGAGTGTTTCACTTTCTTCCATAAAGTGCCT
>ML780491.1:876997-904837 GCA_009831015.1 Picea engelmannii | reverse complement strand
TATCAAGTTAGCGACTATGGTACCCCTATCATAACCTGGACACCATTATTATCTATATAAGTGGTTTACCAAAGATCTCAACACATATATAGACTCTTAGCACAATCAATTTTGTAACCATTAAGTGAAATCCTAACACTTACTTTTATATATATATATATAATGTTTGTTTTAGCATACAAAAAGTAAACCCTTAATCATTATAACTATTTCATGTTCATATATAAATATATATGTCATAGGTTATATAAACCCATGCGTATTTGCACCATTCCACAAATCATATTTTGTAACAAGGATTTCTGCCTCATACAGTCCATGTCCTAACACGTTAACTAGTTGATAAGCTCACATGTATTAGATTTAGAATGGAACGTTAAGGGTTGTTATGGCAACATAGACATCGACGTATCATGTTCCATAATGCATCTGGTCTTGCAAAGGTGCCAAGTATGAATCTATAACTAACCATGCTAACCCTACTCAACTCATATCACATCTCAGCATTGAATAAGTTTGTAAGTTGTGTTAATGGCGGATCATATCTATATGCAATTGCATTTACCACTAGCTATTTCATTTAAAATATGTTTTCCTCGTACTGGATGCTTGGGTAGCCACGCCCAATGTGGACTCGGCATATCAGTTCATTCACATGGCTAATAGTACTATGTACTCCTCTCACACATTACTCCTGGCTTTGAAATGTGTTCAAGGTTAACCCTCTCATTGCTTCCATTGGTTTCCCGAAGCCCTCCTTTGATCTGCGTGTGTTTTTTGTTTTTGCGACACCCTTGTGGCTCCATTCTTGTGTCTGATAGCTTGGATGAAATATCTTCAGCCCTGGTAAACGAATCTGGAAACAAAAACAGTTGGGTTCCTCTCTGTGCTAGGTAACACTCGAATCTCTCTCTTCACGTTTTATGTAAATTTCATGGGTAAAATTGGTCTAGAGGCTATTGGCATTATTAAAGCTTCGTATCTTGCTTTCGTGGGTATTTCTCCCGGTTTCTACCCTATCTCGCATTTTCAATGTCCCTTTTGTGTTTACTTGCCTTAAACTGATACAGGGTTAACAATTACAATCACACGTCTAATAATGTTTCTTTTACTTTGGGGAACCCCAAAACGTATGCGCTAAGATTAGAGAGTTAACCCTGCAATTCTTGCAACGCAGTCTAACATTGTTTTAATTATTTTGGGTGTGTCAAAGTTACCCTACGAAAGCCAAATACCTGGTTTTAAAGGAGTCACACTCTGTATTACCTCACTACGGATTTTGGGATTTAACCCTACGTGTAAATACAAACATATAAATATATGATAGGCCCTCCATGATATTCATAGATTCAGTCTGTGTAAATTTGTATTGACTGTGTAGTTTCGTGGGAGAGTATGGCACTCATTCCCACTGTGATTGATTCACAATTCGCATTTTGTGTGCAAAAATAATAAATCTTATGTATTATGCTTTAATCCTCTTAGCTCTCTATGGAGGAATAGATATAGGTAAAGCATAGTTCAAGTTCTTGGACAATATAGTCGGTACTGGTAAAAGAAAAAAGAAATGGGCAATTTCCCCCTTCTGAAAACATGACTTCACCTTCTGTGTTTTTAAAAAGGAAAGAATTAATAAACAGATGTACCATGACATAGGCATCCTATCCAAAAGTTCCTATGTTATTTTATATGGTATAATTCATGTATAAACCTCACTCTGCTCTTAACTTCTAGTTGTGTTTAAATAGTTCCAATGTAAATTTCTTCAATTTACATAGAGACGTCACGTCGAACCTTTATCATACGCTGCTTAAATGTCTTTGAGTTTTGTAAATTAATTTGCCTTGATTTTACAATGTGCACACTTGTAATATTATACTCTCGGTATGCAGAAAGGGTCCGCGAGACTTTCGTAACTGGGTTTGTGAGACTTTCGCCTTAAATTATTTGCATTTCATATACTTATATAGTAATTGTAAAAGTCGTAAAACCTTCACTCTGTGTATAAATAAAAGACATCATTACTCTTTGTGAAATCTGCGATTGTGTGCTATGTGAATTATTCTAAATCTGTGTAAGTTGTAGTTTGAGATATGGGTGAGAAAAGGCTTTGCTTTATCCTTTCGAGGTTACATAACTGTGCTCTGTTTTACTTAATTCACACGATGTAATTTAGAATTCGTATAACTTTTTTATCACTGTTATGATTTATAATAAACATATTCTTTTGTATTCTTGTGTGGTTTATAACTTATATTTTAAATTATTTCTATAATAAAGTCACAACTTGCATTATGTACTTAAAGGCCATATGCTCAGATTTCATATTTAGATTTCATCAATTAATGAGGGGCCCTGATTTTTTTTTTGTGAGGGTACCCATCAACGGGATTATGGATCCAATTTCCCCTTTGGTTGTGGATGGTCATTGCACAAGTTTGCATGGCGATTATGTACTTCATTGAGTTTAAGATAAGTAAATATTTATATTAGTGTTTACAAGTAAATTCCATTTTTAAAAGTAGAGTTTTCTAATCCTTACCCCTTTATCTCTACATGTGTATTCCGCTCGAAGGAAATGGATCAAGGAGAGTGTAATGTTCCCCAAAATTTCCAATAAAAAAAAAAAATTACTAGGGTTCCTTAGAGTTGATCATTCGTCATTCCAATATCTTAGAAGTTCATTCAATATACTTCATACATAGACATTCTAATCCCCGTTACGGTCGCAAGTTAATTTATAAGCATCTATCTATGGCTACCTCAGCCCTATTCACAAGAATAGGTGAACTAGTAATCCTACTAACTAACCATTAGTTCGCTTGGAACTTAAGCTACTTGTATAACACCATCATATAAATAATATACATATACCTAGATAATTCCCTTATGTTT
Source organism: Picea engelmannii (assembly GCA_009831015.1). Classification (NCBI taxonomy): domain Eukaryota; kingdom Viridiplantae; phylum Streptophyta; class Pinopsida; order Pinales; family Pinaceae; genus Picea; species Picea engelmannii. The sequence continues at coordinate 901,942 of ML780491.1, read as the reverse complement.
TCATAACACGACCATATATATATATATGCATATTAATATTTTCTATTCCATATATATAGAATGATTATAAAAGAAAATAGATGTAATCCTTAGAAATTACATTCCATTCGAATGCATTCACGCGACATACCATGATCTTGTTTTTGTTAAAGTATAAACACAACGATTATAGGGTAAAATAGGGTCACTCGAGTTTTTTTTTTTTTCCACGAGAAAAAATGCTCTTTATATTCAAAAAGATATAAAAGTTTACAAGGCGGATTTCTAGGATTTGCAGCGAATCAAGCCGATTCCACGATTACTTGTAATAGGGCCACTCGAGTTTCGCATGAAGAAAGTGTCCCTATTACATGTACTCATTATTACTCTGCCCTCAGTGCATATGGCGTTAAAACTTAGATAGTTATGGTTCACAGTTGGCACACACTACTCGTCCTTCGTTGATTAACGACCACATGGTGACTAAGTTTGGGGTAAGGATCCATGATTCGGTTTGTGAGATCCAGGAAAGAAAATAGAAATCCCATAAAACTAAACCATAACCCTAACTGGAATGTCATTCCCTTCACCATAAATGTTGACAAGAACCACAGGGTCATGCCTTAATTAGCTCTGTCTGTGACATTGAATTTTCCCCTGTAGCATACGCCTTTGGCCCATCGTTCGACTTATGTTCCCACTAAGTTTATGCCACCTTGCACAAATCACATCATCCAGGTACAATGTAGTTCTCACGATTAATCCAACAGGAAATGGGTCTTCCCTGAGGCTATTGTTCAATCCCTTCGTGTGATGTGTAGCTTCAGACATAAAATGCTTCTACAAAGAACCCTGAAACTATACTTGGAATATGAATACGGAAATGGGGAGGCTCGTGTTCTGTGTAGGTGAAATATTGTTACACGTCCCTCTCATTCAACCTCATACCTGGTATGTTACCCGAACTCCATTACCGAAAATTACCTGTAAGGTGTAGGAAATGTCAAACATGTTTCGGGTTGCTTCCGTGATTACTTGATGACTTTGTTGATTGGGTTTTCATCTTCGTTGTTCTGTAACTTTCGACATTCTACTATCTAGACTCCAAATAATTATACTTTCTTTTGATCTAGGTAACTTAGGGTTCAATCCCTTATGAGGATAACCCCTCAATCTTCTAGTTCTCCACTGATTCGACCACCATGTCACCCGGTTTGGTTTGTTTTTTATTGACTTAGGGAGAGAATTGTGAATGCCAATAAGCTTTCATCCTCAATTGTTTTCCCTTTTAATTCGTGAAAATAATACACACTGATAAATTCTATGTTGGGGTTTGTTGTCATCCCTCGGTAAATCTTGTAATGGTCCCCATTATCTTCTACAGTGTGGCAGAGATGTGAGTTCTTGCGACTGTGTGGGGTATCTAATCCATATCATTGAATTTACAGGGTATATGAATCATACTTAGGAATTCTCGAAGGATTTTTATACTGAGTGATACTTCTGCTTGGGCTTGGGTGACGACTTTTACCCTAACTTGAAGTACCCTCTCGACTTGGGGTTTGGAATCACCCTGAAGTTTGTGGACTATCTGGAGATCTTGCATATATGTGTAAGCATATTTTCAGTCTATATCTGAGACTCCCATACTGTATGCTGAATATCTCATTCTACTTGATAAGGATAATTCCATTTCAACTGGGCATTATAGCATTCCCTCATCTCTATTGGTTAATTACTATGCAAAGTTTTTCTTTTGGAAGCCATTGTTCTGTAGATTCTTTCAAAGCCCACTAATTGACTGCTATGTCTGTATTATCCTTTTAACATATTTCTATACTATCCTTCGAAATATATATATATATATATATAGGATGGAAATATGCACACTGAATAAACTTGTTAAAAGTGTGTCCTCCAACATGCAATATATTTCAGTCTTTAATTACACTCAAAATTAATGCATCTCCTTCAATTGATATTGTTGTCTGTATGCGTACCTTTCAACATATAATGTTTAAATCTGGGCTTAAACATTGAGTAACGCATTTCCTTCATCATATAGTATTTAAATCAACATTTAAACTTTGATTAAAATATTTGGCGTGCGCATACTATGCGACCTCTTGGAAATCGGTTATGCAGTTCTTGACATATTGTTTATTTAACTCTTGAAAGTTCAATTGAGAAAATTTCAGTTACCAAATCTAATGATGGGGCCCCTGTTGTTGCGAGGGTACCCATCAATAATTCTTTGATCTACCTCCCACTTTCGGGTCTATGGATGTATCTCAACAATGTCACAAATGAAAGAACAACTTCAATACCTAGAATCGTAAGTTAAGTAAAACTCGTGACTTAGACCTACGGTAAATTCATTCCTGAATCGTTCTAGTAGTTATCATTCTGATGAAAGAAATATTGTTACTAATTATAGATTCTCTTTTTTTCCTTGTAGGAATTTCTTCATTCGAAGTCCCCTCGATTCAAGATAGTACCATACGCCAGAAAAGGTATTCGGGTTCTAATTACAGTGCTTAAGAATGTGCTCGCAGTTCCAGGGAAATGATGTGATTTTTCCCTAGAGTACTATTTTCGTGGAAAGTATTTATTCCAGGTTCTTATAGGCAGTAGATCATTTATATCTATCACCATTAACGATATGAATAAAAAAAGAAACTCCAAGATTAAAAATAGGATTCTCACTGTTTAATAGTTGTAAATCGTAGCGCTTGTAGAGCGTGTATATATTATTTTTCTACTGGTCCGATTCTGGAAGCTAAAACATATTTCCTGTATTTTTATTTAGTGAGTTTCCCCCCTGTGTTATCGTATATCAAAACAAAGTCCTTCGTTTTGTGAGATATCTGAATTGTACAATTCATATGCTATTGGCATAGTCATAAGGACGAAATATCTACTCAATTTTTCTCATGTGTTCCCGCATGGATGAACTTATGGTATGAGTCGTTAGATATTTAAGTAGTTATGAAAAACTATGTACAATCACTCTATATATGTATATATCTCTATATATAAATATATTCTTGTCATATATATATTTAAATCTCAAGTATACTTTGAGTACTTTATTTAGCATTTGTATAGTCTAATTATTTCCTTTAATTGGTTATCTATACGTACATAAATCATATGTCTCTAGTGTTAAAAATAGGATTGACTTCATTTAACCTAGATGTATGGTCTACTATATTTACATCATTCACTTTCATTTACAATTAAGATACACGTGAATTAACAATAAGGGTTTATCCTACAATTTATTCAATTCCATTAGTAATTTAGTCCACAGAACTAACTCTTCCATAATTAAATAGATGTACTCTATTAAATCAAAATAAAGCAACATTTGTCCAGTAATTGAATCAACAAAAATAATTTCTTAAATAGATGTATTCTTATCAACAATTAAATCTAACAACATTCGATCAGTAATTTAATCAACATAAATAATTCCTCCAGAATTAAATAGATGTATTTTATTAGCCATTAATTCAAAATAGCATTTGGACAGTTGTTGAACAACAAATGGAACAACCAAGTTCCTCCCAACCTTTGAACGGAAATATAGACATATTTGGACAGTTGCTGAACAACAAATGGAACAACCAAGTTCCTCCCAACCTTTGAACGGAACAACCAATCTACTTGCTTCATACACCCCCTAGCGTGACCATGAACCCATGAGGGATAACTCCAGAACTACTCCTTAGCAATAGTCCTTTAGTTTCAGAAAACTTTTCCTTACCTCACACTCAAAAACATTGTTCATAACAACAAAAGATAATTATTTCTTGATCATACTAGGCAACGTCCTACCTCCTTCCATATGCTATATATGCCAAAAGCATTTGCGCCTAGGTATTTTCCCCTTGGGAATTTTCACATCTTTCCAAATCCCTGATTTTGAGGGGCGGCCAATGGCCAAATTCCTGATTTTCCACTTCTAACATTCAGCCCTGAGGTAGTTCCAAGATGTTCCCCACTCATGGAGTCATGGTCAGTTGATTTCAACCTGGCTATTCCATTTGTCCATCAACAATAACTATAAAAATATTTGTTTCTTACAAATGTCATAGTGAAAGAGGTAGTTGGGTCAAATCAGATATTTTCCCAATAGTCATAAATCATAATTTACAATTAACTAAATTTGAAATTCAAAATTGCCATAAATGACAATAATTTTCCAATTTCAAATTTACCAAAAACAAAAATAAATTCCTAAGTATTTTGAGACTTAAAAATAATTTATTTTCAGGGATGTTACATCCTTTCCCCCTTCAATAAAACATTGTCCTCAGTGTTCATCCCTTTCTCGAAACAATATTGAATGAGATTTCTGCAAATCTCCCCCCAACTGCCAAGTGGCCTCCTCATGACTAAAGTGTTTCCATTGCACTTTTACCTGGGCAATGACTCTATTCCATAGTGTCATTTCTCTCATGTCCAAAATACACAGAGTTTCTTCTTGGAATTCGCCTTCTAGTTCCACCTACACCAAGTTCGAATCGATCATATGAGTAGGATCAGGAAAATAATTTTTTTAACAATGAAACATGAAATACATTATGAATTTTCAGATTTGCAGGAAGTGCAAGTTGGTATGCCACTGGTCCAATTCAAGCTAAGATCTCAAAAGGGCCACAAAATCTAGGTTCCATCTTGAAACAATTCCCTAGATTTAGTGAAATTCTTCTGGATTTGACCTTTAAATAAACATGGTCTCCCACTTGGAATACCTGATGTCTTCTTGTCAGGTCCACGTAAATATTTTGTCTGTCTTGTGCTTCTTTTAGATTATGATGTGCTTTTCTTACCATGAGTATGTCAACTGGGTTATCCCAACTAATTGGAGTTAGACATTTTTTGTTGTACACTACTTCAAAGGGGATCATCTTAGCCGATGTTTGGTAACCATTAATGTATGCAAATTCCACCAAATATAGATAGTCTTCCCACTTTCTTGGTGTTTTCCTTACATACATTCATAGCATATCTTCCACGATTTGGTTTGTTCGTTCGGTCTGCCCATTTGTTTGTGGATGATAACTTGTGCTGAAATTCAAGTTAGTATTTAATCCTGCAAACAATTCTTTCCAAAAAGTAGATGTAAATTTTACATCTCTATCCGAAATCACCATTTTACGAATACCATGGAGTCTACAAATTTATTTCATGAATATTTTAGCAATGTTTATAGATTTAAAACTAGACTTTACATGAATAAAGTGTGCAAAATTAGTAAGCTTATCGATTAGCACTATAATTGAATCATTTTGTTTTTGAGTTCTAGGAAAACCTATAATAAAGTCTAGTGATATAGTCTCCCATTTCCATTCCATCACAGGTAAGGGCCGCAACAGGCCGGCTGGATGCTAGTGTTCAACTTTCACCTGTTGACAATCTTGACACTTAGATAAGTATTCTGATGTTTCTTTTTTCATATTAGGCCAATAAAACAACTTCCTTAGTGTGGTTAGTATTTTCTAGTATCCCAGATGACCAAAATATGGTTTCTTGTGTATTTCGTCCAAAACTGTTAACTTTAATTCAACCGAATCTGGTAGGTATATTATGTTTTTAAATCATAGTAGACCATTTATGTCCAAACTCACATCTTTTTTGTTTGAATTTTCTATATTATTCCGTAAATCTGCCACTATTTTAGTGTAATTATCATCATTATTACCTGCAACCTTTATCCTCTTCTCAAGATCGCTTTCTGCCCTGCTAATGTTTATTTCAAACAACCCATGAACTCTTCTTCTTAAGGCATCAACCACCTTGTTTTCCTTACCCTTGATGTGTTTTACCTCAAAGTCAAATTCACTCAAGAAGGCTAGCCATCTTGCTTGCCTTGCATTAAGGTCTAGTTGACTAAACAAAAATTTCACACCGTTGTTATCACTCAATGACATAAATTTTCTTCCCACTATATAGTGTCGCCACATCTTTAAGGTGTGTATTATAGATGCCAACTCTAAGTCATGAGTGGCGTAGTTTCATTCATGCTCCTTTAATTTTCAGGATTCATTACAAATAGCGTGCCCTTCCTGAGTCAGGACACCACCCAGACCTTATTTACTCACATCCACACAGAGTGTGAAGCCTTTGTTTGGATCTTCTACCCTTAAAATGGGTGCGGTTGTTAACAATTCCTTTAACTTATTAAAAATTTCCCGACATTTCTGTGACGAGTTAAACTTGGTTCCCTTCTTTTGTAATGATGTGATAAGGTATGAAATCTTGGAAAATCCCTCTATAAATCTACGGTAATATCTGGTGATTCCCATGAATGATCGGATGTTTGCTACGTATTTAGGGATTGACCATTCCATGATGGTTCTTATTTTCTCAGGGACGACCGCAATACCTTCTTCATATATTACATATCCTAGGTATTGTATTTTCTTCTAACAAAGTCACACTTATTGAATTTAGTATACAGTTTGTGTTTTCTCAAATTTTGCAGAACTATCCTTAGGTGTACTTCATGTTCTTATGTTTTTGAATATACTAAGATATCGTCAATAGATACTAAGACAAAATTGTCCAAGTACTGACTGAAAATGTTGTTCATTAAACACATAAATGTGGTTGGTGCATTAGTGAGACCAAACGGTATAACAACAAACTCGTAATGTCCATATTTCATTCTGAATATTGTTTTACTTATGTCCTCATCTTTTATCCTAACTTGGTGATAATCGGATCGTAAATCCATTTTAGAAAAAATCTTTGCCCCACCTACTTGATTGAATAGATCATTGATCCTATGTAAGGGGTACTTGTTCTTAACAATCATTTTGTTTAATTGTCTGTAATCGATGCATAACCTTAGAGTTATGTCCTTCTTTTTAACAAAAATAATCGGTGCTCCCCATTGTGAGACACTTGGCCAAATGTAGTTCTTGTCCAATAGTTCTTGTAATTGAATCTTTAATTATGTTAATTCGGGTAAACTCATTTGGTAAGGAGGCTTAGATATAGTATTTGAACCAAGTAGAAAATCAATAGAAAAGTTTATCTCTCTCCTTGGGGGCAATTCAGGTATCTCATCAACAAACACATCTCTAAAATCATGCAAGACGAAAAAATATTCTAAGATATGTTTATTTTCTTTTTCCAACAGATTTGTCACTTGGATAGCTTAATTCTGACAGTCGTTTCTCATGCACTTCTTAAATTGCATTGCTTAAATCTACCTAACTAGGATTGGTTTTTGTATGCCTTGAACTGTCCTAACAATGTCGTTTTCGTCTTTATACTTGAGTGATTTTTCATAACAATGTAAAACTTCTTTATAACTTTCTAACCAATGGAGTCCGATAATTATGTCATAAGACCCTAAAGGTAGATTGTTCAGATTTGTCTTTGTGTTTTGACCACCTAAACTAAACTCACAGTCGGAAATAAAATTAGATACTTTTCTTTTTGTCCTTGTTTCTAGTTGTACTAGCCAAGATTTTGCATGTTTTGTTCTTTTAAGTTTATTTGAATCCACTACACGAGGAGCGATATAACTCAACATAGATCCATGATCAATTAAAACAAAAATATGAGTATTGTTAATTTTTCCTTCAATTTCCACTACAGTGGACTCGTGATCATCTTGCCAGCCATCCACAACTACATTGATCCGATGTAACCTTCTTCCTACATATCCCACTGTAGAGGTTTCCTATAGATTGTGAACCATAGTCCTAGTTGTTGAAGTCAAATGTGGACAGTTCCTCCTTAAGTGAGGTTCTCCACATTCCCAACATTTTAACGGTTCTCTCAGGATGTCCCCAAAATTCTTTGTTCCCAAATTAACTAGTTTACCACCTCCTTGGGTGTTCTGGGTGTTGGAGTGAAAATCATTCCTTGGAAATCTCTTTGTTGAATTTCTGAAAGAGGTTGGTTGATATCCCTTCTTCCGTTGTTTCATTCGGTCTTGTTTGTTGTCCTTCCAAGCATTAGGAAATTATGACCGTTGTTTGTATTAGTCGTAACACATTCGGGCCTTCCTGAAAACTTCACTCAGGGAATTGGGATTATCGAATTCGATTCTCTCCTTATAGGACTGTGGTAAACAGTTTCGGAACCGTTGGATTTTTACTTTGTCCTCCCGGATATAAGCCATGAACCTTAATAATTCCAGGAATTTGTTATAATGTCATCCATAACTATTTCACTGAGTCATTGTTCCTAAAACTCTTTGGTTTTCCTTTCATCGTAACTTTCAAATAAATACTGTTTCTTGAAATATTTCTTAAAATCTGACCAATTGATCTGTTTTTCCTTTAGTCCCTTGGCCAACTTCAGGTCCTTCCACCATATTATAGCTTTTCCTTTCAGGTTATAGATGGCCATTCTAACCTTCATATTGTTGGAATAGTTGTAGATATGGAAATATTTTTTTATGTCCAGTAACCATGCTTCAGCCTCCTCCCCTGTTCCAGATTCCCCATCAAAGGTAGACATTTTTATTTTCTTAAACTTTCCCTCCAGGTGATCCACCTATTTCCTTTTTCTTCCTGTGGTTGTTTTATCTTTTGCTGAAGATTTACCTTCAGAAGAGTTGTCCCATTTTTCTTCTTCAAGACCAGAATTCTTGGAGGCCCTTTTACTGACCTATTCTTCCTGGTTATCGTCCTTTTGGCTCTTCTTTGTCACTATGCTTCGTAGAAGAACTTCATTTAATTCCTGCAATTCCTGTTGTTCTTTTTTCGGTTTCTCATTGTCTTCTTTGAAAACTTGCAGCTCCACAATGAGATTTCTCATAGTTTCCAGAACCTTAGTAGGTGAACTTACATCACTGTTTTGCCTCTGTTCTTCACGAGGCCTTTGCACAGGATTCTGCTCGAGTCTAATCTTTGCTTCATTATGTGCTGCCATGATCACAACAACAATAAAGTTTTTTTTTTTTTTTTGTTTGTAACAGTAATTGTTTTGTTAGTATTTTCATAAAACATAAATATGTGCTAAGCAAATATTTTTGGCCCTATTCAAGGTCCAAGTGTTGTAACCTTTTTTCTGATACCATATGTAATGTTCATCAAAATTTTCAATAAAAAAAAATGACTAGGGTTTCTTAGAGTTGATCATTCGTCATTCCAATCTCTTATATGTTCATTCACTATAATTCATACATACACATTATAATCCCCCTTATGGTTGAAAGTTAATTTATAATCATCTACCTATGGCTACCTCATCCTTATTCATAACAACAGGTCAAATAGTAATCCTACTAACTAGCTATTAGTTTTCTTGGAACTTAAGATACTTGTATAACATGATCATATAAATAATATAAATATACCTAGACAATTCCCTTCTGATTGCATAGCATGACCATATATATATATATATATGGATATTTATATTTTCTACTTCATATATATAGAACTATTATAAAAGAAAATAGATGTAATCCTTAGAAATTGCATTCCATTCGAATGCACTCATGCGAAATACCATGAGCTTGTTTTTGTTAAAGTGTAAACACAATGATCATAGGGTAAAGTAGGGCCACTCTAGTTTTTCATATGGAAAGTGTCATTGTTACCTATAGTCTTTATTATTCTTCCCTCAGTGCACATGGCATTAAAACTTAGACGGTTATGGTTCACAGTTGGCACACACTACTCATCCTTAGTTGATTAACGACCCCATGGTGACTAAGTTTGGGGTAATGATCCATGATCTAGTTTGTGAGATCCAAGAATGAAAACAGTCATCCTGGAAAACTAAACCATAACCCTAACTAGACTTTCATTCCCTTTGCCATAAATGTTGACAAGAACCAGAGGGTCACGAATGAATTAGCTCTGTCTGTGACATTCAATTTCCCCCTGTAGTGTATGCCTTTGGCCCATTGTTCAACTTGCGTGCCCACTAAGTTTTTTCCACCTTACCCAAATCACATGGTCCAGGTACAATGTGTATTTCTCACCATTAATCCAACAGGAAATGGGTCTTCCCAGAGGCTATTGTTCAATCCCTTCTTGTGTTGTGTAGCTTCGAACAGAAAATGCTTCTCTAAATAACCTTGCAACTATACTTGGCGTATGAATCTGGAAATGGGGAGGCTCATGTTCCATGTAGGTGAAAGATTGCTACACATCCCTCTGATTCAACCTCATACCTGCTATGTTGCCCGAACTCCATTACCGAAAATTCCCTGTAAGGTGTAGGAAATGTCAAACGTGTTTTGGGTTGCTTCTGTGATTACTTTATGACTTTGTTGATTGGGTCTTCATCTTCGTTGTTTTGTAACTTTCTAGATGCTACTATCTATAATATAGATATGTATACTTTCTTTTGATCTGGGTAACTTAGGATTCAATCCCTTATGAGGATAACCCCTCACTGTTCTAGTTTTCCACTGACTCGATCGCCATGTCACCCGGTTTGGTTTGTTTTCTCTTGACTTAAGGAGAGCATTGTGAATGCAAATAATTTTTCATCCTCAATCATTTTCCCTTTTAATTTACAAAAATAATATAGACTGTTAAATTCTATGTTGGGTTTTTTCGTCGTCCCTCAGTAAATCTTGTAATGGTCCCCATTATCTTGTATAGTGTGTCACAGATGTGAGTTCTTGCGACTGTGTGGGGTATCTAATCCATATCATTAACTTTACAGGGTATAAGAAGATTAATTGGGAATTCTCGAAGGATTTTTATACTCAGTGATACTTCCACTTAGGCTTGGGTGATGGCTATTACCCTAACTTGAAGTACCCTCTCAACTTGGGGTTTGGAATCACCCTGCAGTTTGAGGATTTTTTGGAGATCTTTCATATATGTGTAAATATATTTTTGTTCTATATCTGAGAGTCCCATACTATATGTTGAATATGACATTCTGTTTGATAAGGATAATTCCATTTCAACAAGGCGTTATGGCATTACCTCATCTCTATTGGTTAATTACTATGCAGAGTTTTTCTTTTGGAAGACATTGTTTTGTAGATTCTTTCAAAGCCCACTAGCTGACTCCTATGTCTATATTATCCTTTTAACTTATTGCTATACTGTCCTTCCACACACACACACACACACACACACACACACACACATATATATATATATATATATATAGGATGCAAATTTGCACGTTTAATAAAGTTGGTAAAAGTGTGTCCTCCAGTATGCAATATATTTTACTCTGTAATTCACTCGAAATTAATGCTTCTCCTTCAATTGATATTGTTGTCTGTGTACGTACCTTTCAACATATAATGTTTAAATATGGGTTTAAACTTTGAGTAACGCATTTCCTTCATCATATAGTATTTCAATTGGTATTTAAACTTTTATTAAAATATTTGGCATGCCCATACTATGCGACCTCTTGGAAATCGGTTATGCAGTTCTTGATGGATTGTTGATTTAATTCTTGAAAGTTCAATTGACAAAATTTCGGTTACCAAATCTAATGATGGGGCCCTTGTTGTTGCGAGGGTACCCATCAGGAATTCTTTGATCCACCTCCCCCTTTCGGGTCTATGGATGGATCTGAACAATGTCGCGAATGGAAGAACAACTTCAGTACCCAGAATCGTAAGTTAAGTTGAAATCGTGACATGGACTTGCGGTAAATTCATTCCTGAATCGGTATGGTAGTTATCCTTATGATGAAAGAAATACTATTACTAATGATAGATTTGCATTTTTTCCTTGCAGTAATTTCTTCATTCGAATTCCTTTGGATTCAGGATAGTATCGTATGCCATAAAAGGTATTCAAGTTCTAATTAGAGTGGTTAAGAATGTGCTCGTAGTTCCAAGGAAATGATGCGATTTTTCCCTATAGTACTATTTTTCGTGGAAAGTATTTATTCCAGGTTCTTATAGGTAGTTGATCATTTATACCTGTAACTATTAACAAGATGAACATAAAAAGAAACTCCAATATTAAAAATAGGATTCTCATTGTTTAATAGTTGTAAATCGTAGCGCTTGTAGAGTGTGTATATATTATTTTGCTACTAGTTTGATTTTGGAAGCTAAAACATATTTCATGTATTTTTATTTAGTGAGTTTCGGCCTTGTGTTATCGTATATCAAAACAAAGATCTTCGTTTTGTGAGATATATGAACTATACAATTCTTGTTGATATTGAGAGGGGGTTGAATCAGTATCAAGTATAGTTTAAAACATTTTTCAACTTATACTTAAACCATTCAATTATATCCAATGAGAAATGAACAATAGTATAAGAGTTACACCAATACACCACAATACACCATGCACAATATATGAGAAATGATCAATAGTTATTGTTCAAGGGAAGTAATGACTTCCAAAGGTAGCTACAACTTCCAAATGTAAAGGGAGGGATAAACCTCCAAGAGGAAGATACAATCCTCCAATATCAAGAGAGAGTTGAACTCTCCATCCTTGTACCTTTCTTCCACCCAAGAATATATGAGAGATAATAAAACTTTACATTAAATCATCACCACCAACCAATCATCACATAGAATCTGATAATGCTTACAGAGACTTCTTCAATTTCTACAATTATTCAATTCTTGGAGTACTCTGATCCTATAGATAATATTACTCAATGTATTCTCTGAAACTCCTCCAAGTTTCACTCCTTGAAGCCTCCCCAAAAGAATTTATAGAGAGAATGGTACACCTTGTTCAATTCTGGTTTATTCAGGAGACCTAACTTGTACAGAATGCCCTGCACTCAATATTTAACATCATATTCTGAAACTCCCACACAAAAAACTAAAGTCCATAATTTTTCCAATGAAATTTGTCTCACGTCATTTGGATTCTTGATGAATAAGTTATGATTTTTTTACCCAGTACACCTGTTTATTGACTAGCTTCAGGACTGGTCACAAATCCTATCTTCCATAGAGTGTATATCCATAATTATAATGAATCAAGAGCTAAAATTTTTACCACAAGTTCCTGGATATGTCTTCTCAATACCATAGCAATTTCACCATCTGAATCGTTCTAGAAAAACAATTATAGCAAAAATGGTAAGATGACCTGAAAATAACATACCTTAGAACACATCACCAAAAGGCTTCATCCTCCATTGAAATCCGGCCTTCTTTACTTATGATTTCCTCTGAAATTCAACTTTTTTATCAAATGAATGTATAATGATATTTATTTATAGCATTTATGTCACTTCATTTTAACATTAGGGGCGACCTGACACTTTCTTATTTTGTAATTCTTTTATTTAATTATCTTCAGGGCCTACATGTACTTCCTTTTTCAATTCACTTTGTCATCTTCAAAAATTCATTTCTCCTCAACCATGAGGATCCACGTGACGTGCCACATACCACTGGAAAAAACATTATGTATACTATGCATCCATGGGTGTTGTATATGCATGGGCGTTGTCCTTCATGTCCAAATACCTTCATCAATCTTGCGGTCCAAAACCCATGACTAGGGTGGACATCAAAGACAACAACCAATATTCCAACAATATCCCCCTTTGTCATTGATCGAAACACTCATGCTCCCCCTATCATCATGATCCCAATTTCTCTCCCCCTTTGACATCAATGGAAAAGGGTAGGGCTTCTCCCCCTGAGTTTAATGGCAAAAGGTAACTCTCTTCTTTGGGGTTGCTCCCCTTGAACATATGGCACTCAATAATAATTCATCCTTATTTTTGGTCTTTGAGACTTTTTCTTCCTTGGAATCATTTTGTGTGGCTTTTGTATTCTCTCTCTTCTTCATGTCTAGGATGTATATGTTTTTCGGTCTTCTTGTTGCAGTTGCAACAAATCTTCCTGAGTTATTTTCTCCGATTTTACATTTTCGGCAGTCAAACGTAAGAGTGTATCCTTGATCACACATTTTACTAACACTGAGTAGATTATGCTTCAAGTCTTCAACCAATAGGACATTCTTTTCTTTTACATTTTTTTTTCCAAGTTCTACTACACCTTCTCCAAGTATTTTGGCAGATGAGTCATCTCCAAATGCAACATTGCCACCCTTTTTGTTCCAGCTGATGAATTTTGTAACAACCCTAGTTAAATAGTTGCATAGGTTTATCAAGAGTAGTTAATTAAATAATTAATTGTCCTAGTGTGTATTATTTAAATAAAGATTATTTATTAATAATATTAATTAATTAATTGTTTATTTATTAATTGTTTAATAATTGATTAATCAACACATTTATGGTTTGGATAAGGTAGTAAATGGACTTTAATTTATTTATGATAAGGTTTTACGTATGATAGGGGATAAGGTAGTAAATGGGATTTAATTTATTTATGATAGGACTTTACGTATGACAGGAGATAAGGCGGTGAATGAAGGGGATATGACGAGGGAGAGGCCTACGGGAGATCATTATGAAAATTTGGGGAGGAAACATTATTTTGGGAGGAGGACTATATTTCCTAGTTTGGTGGATATTTTTCTAGTTTTTGGGAGTTTGGTTTTGGAAATTGGGTGAACTGTTGCAAGGGGCACCTGCTTGCTGGGAGTTTTGGGCTCGGGGGCCAGGAATCCTCATGAAATCTTGGAGCTAGGGAGCCGAATAGGCTGCTCCTAGCTGGTTGGGTGGTTAGTCAATTTTGGGTAGGGTTTGGTCAGAGCATCAAGCAGAGTCTGGGCAGGGTAGGAGGGAGGACAACCAGGACAACCATAGGTCAACAATTTAGCATCAGATAGAGGTATTTTTTTTATTTATGCATTCTCATGAAAATGTGATGGTTATTTAAATTTATTACCATGATGCTCATAAATATAAATTTATGTTGCTTATATGCTGAATGAAATGGCCTACTGCTTATGCTGAATAATCTTATTTGTTTAAATTTACAATTTTTTCATTAGACTTTGTTAAATATGGTTCCTACAAATTTGTCTTGATCCCCGGTCATGTGTGAAGAACATCCACTGTCTATGTACCATTCATCTTCTTATTTACATTCTTCAGCAGTCAATCCTATTCGATAATCTTCATTGTTTGGAATCTCTTTCCTTCTCCATAATGTGGTTGGCATAGGGACATCTTCATTCATATATCTACAATCTCGTGCTTTGTGACCAAGATAATTACATGTGTAGCATGCAGTGTTTTTGTCCATCAATGGGGAAAATGAATTATAACTTCTTTTGAAAAATCCATAATTATTTCCATACCTTCTATTTACACCATTCATGTTTCATGCATATCTGTTCCTTTCATTGATTCTTCCATTAAGCGCCTTATGTCCAAAAATTTTGCAAGTATAACAATGACCAAGAAATAAATTTTGATACCTTGGAGTAAGTGGGTTTCTCTGTGATGTAGTCCATCTAGGTTCATGATCTATTTTTCTGTAGTTTCCTTCATACTGATTGAAGCTTCTTTGATTCCTGAAGGTAGGAGGTCTTCTTGGATATTCATCTCTTTTGTAATCATTCATTCTTTCTGGTATCCCGGTCCACTTCTCATCAACTGTCTGTGTAGCTCTTTCTTCATCCTTCTTGTTGGTATTTGCATCTTCTTTGTATGAAGTTTCACCCATGCATCCAAAATGTGTTAATTCTTTTGGCACTTGAGAGTTTCTTAAGCTCTTCCTCAATGAGACAACTTCTTGTTCAAGTTTCTCACAATCTTCTTATTTCTTCATCATTTAGACATTTCTTACTTCTCCTATTCTTATTTCTTCTTCGAGTAGAGTTTTCAAAGAAATGGTTTATTCTCTTAGTTTCTCAAAGTCTTCTAATTGTTTCTTCAAGCTTACAACTAACTTTTCACAATCACCCAATTCACTTCTTAGTTTTCTTTGTGTGTCTTTGAGCTTGCTATTTTCAGTCTCTACATGCTTCAATTTTTTAAGATTCATATGCTTGTTGAATAATTTTTTCTTCATGATTTTCTTCTTCTTCATTGGAATTTTCTTCTTCAGTATCATTTCTTTCAATCCTTGGATGAGGACTTTCAAATTCAACATGACCTACTCCTTCACAATTAAAGCAAAAGAACGGACCTCTATTTTCTTCTTTGAAATATGAGATGTTGTAATTTGCTTCAACTTCTTCTTCTTCTTCTGCTTCTTCCCTTACATAAAGGTCTTGTAGCTTGTTCCAAAGCTATTTTTATGATGTACATAATCCCACCTTGGATTTCACTGAATCTGTGAATCCATCCAGAATGGTATCTATTGCCAATTTGTTGTTCCTTTTTTCTTCCTTTTGAGCTGTAGTCTTTGGTTTCTTCAAAGCATTGTATCCTAGAGCAATTGAGAACCAAACAACTTCTCCAAGAGATTTCAAGTAAGTTTCCATTCTATTAATCCAATATTCAAAATTGCTTCCATTAAATGGTGGAATCCCATTTGGAATTTTGTCTTCCATTTCTTCTTAGAATCTTCCTTCGAGTGGTTAAACTGTACTAAAGGTAACCCACTCTGATACCAATTGTTGATACTGAGAGAGGACCGAATCAGTATCAAGTACAATTTAAAACCTTTTTAAACTTATACTTAAACCATTCAATTATAACCAATGAACAATGAAAAATAGTATAAGAGTTACACCAATACACCACAATACACCATGCACAATATATGAGAAATGATCAATAGTTATTGTTCAAGGGAAGTAATGACTTCCAAAGGTAGCTACAACTTCCAAATGTAAAGGGAGGGATAAACCTCCAAGAGGAAGATACAATCCTCCAATATCAAGAGAGAGTTGAACTCTCCATCCTTACACCTTCCTTCCACCCAAGAATATATGAGAGATAATAAAACTTTACATTAAATCATCACCATCAACCAATCATCACGTAGAACCTGATAATGTTTCCTGAGACTTCTTCAATTTCTGCAATTATTCAATTCTTGGAGTGCTCTGATCCTATAGATAATATTACTTAATGTATTCTCTAAAACTCCTCCAAGTTTCACTCCTTGAATCCTCCCCAAAAATAATTTATAGAGAGAATGGTAGACCTTGTTCAATTCTAGTTTATTCAGGAGACCAAAATTATACAGAATTCCCTGCACTCAATATTTAACATCGGATTCTGAAACTAGCACACAAGAAACTGCAGTCCGTACTCGTTCCAATGAAATTTGTTTCACGTCATTTGGAATCTCTTTGAATAAGTTATGATTGCTTTACCCATAACACTTGTTTATTGACTAGCTTCAGGACTGGTCACAAACCCTATATTCCACAGAGTGTATCTCCATAATTATAGTGAATCAAGAGATAAACTTTTTACCAAAGGTACCTTGATATGTATTCTCAATACGGTAGCAATTTCACCATATTAATCATTCTAGAAAAAATTTATAGCAAAAATGGTAAGATGACCTAAAAATAACATACCTTAGAACACATCACCAAAATACTTCATCCTCCCTTGAAATTCAGCTCTTTTTACTTCTGGTTTCCTCTAAAATTAGACTTGTGTATCAAATGAATCTATAATGATATTTATTTATACCATTTATGTCACTTCCTTTTAACATTAGGACCGACCTGACACTTTCTTATTTTGTAATTATTTTCTTTAATTATCTTCAGGGCCTACATGTACTTCCTTCTTCAATTTATTTTTTCATCTTCAAAAATTCATTTCTCCTCAACCATGATGATCCATGTGACGTGCCACATACCACTAGAAACAAAATGATGTATACTATCCATCCATGGATGTTGTATATGCATGTTCATTGTCCTTCATGTCTAAATACCTTCATCAATCTTGCGGTCCAAAACCCATGACTGGGGTTGACATCAATGACAACAACCAATATTCCAACAATTATTATCCTATTTCCATAGTCATAAAGATGGAAGATCTACTCATTTTTTCTCATGCTTTCCTACATGGATGAACTTATGGTATGAGTCGTTAGATATTTAAGTAGTTTTGAAAAACTATGTACAACCACTCTATATATTTATATATATCTCTGTATAAATATATTCCCGTCATATATATATATATATATATATATATATATATATATATATTTAAATATAAAGTATACTTCTAATACTTTATTTAGTATTTGTATAGTCTAATTATTTCCTTTAATTGATTATCTATATGTACATAAATCATATGTCTGTACTGTTAAAAATAGGATTGACTTCATTTAACCTAGATGTATCCTCTAGTATATTTACGTCATTCAATTCCATTCACGGTTAATACACATGAAGTTTACTCAAATCATACAATTAACTGTAAGGGTTTATCCTACAATTTATTCCATTCCATCAGTAATTTATTCCATAGATCTAACTCTTCCTGAATTAAATAGATGTACTCTATTAAATCAAAAGAAAGAAACATTCGCCCAGTAATTTAATCAACATAAATAATTCCTCCAGAAATAAATAGATGTATTCTTATTAACCATTAAATCAAATAACATCCGATCAATAATTTAATCAACAAAAGTAATTCCTCTAGAATTAAACAAATGTATTTTATCATCCATTAATTCAAAATAACATTCGGCTAGAGAAAGAGTAGATAGACATATCTCGACAGTTTTTGAACAACAAATGGAATAGTCAAGTTCCTCCCAACCTTAGAACAAAACAACCAATCTACTTGCTCCATTAACCCCCTAGCCTGACCATGAACCCGTGAGGGTGAACTCTAGAACTCCTCCTTAGCAATAGTCCTTCAGTTTAAGAAAAATTCTTCTTGCCTCACACTTAGAAAACAGTGTTCATAACAACAAGAGATAATTATTTCTCCATCATACTAGGCAGTGTCGTGAATCGTCCCATATGCTATATATGCCAAAATCATTTGTCCCTGGGTCTTTTCCCCTTAGTATTTTTTGCATATTTCCAAATCTCTGATTTTCAGGGGCTTCCAATGGTCAAATTCTTGATTTTCCACTTGTAACATTCATCCCTAAGGTAGTTCCAACATGTTACCCACTCATGCAATCATGGTCAATTGATTTCAACCTAGCTGTTCCATTTGTCCATCAACAATAAATATAAAAATATTTGTTTCTTACAAGTGTCATAGTCAAAGAGTTAGTTGAGTCAAATCAAATCTTTGTCCAATAGTCATAAATCATAATTTACAATTAACTAAATTTGAAATTCGAAATTTCCATAAATGGCAATAATTTTCCAATTTCGAATTTACCAAAGACGTAAATAAATTCCTAAGTATTTTTAGACTTAAAAAGAATTAATTTTCGGGGATGTTACAGAGAGCCTCCTTGCTCAAAAAAGGTATCCGATTTCCGATCTTGGTGTTTTATACAACACTTATCGCATTCTGTCTACTAGTGTTACAAGGGTCCTTACTCTAGGGTATTCCACTGTAATAAACTTTGAACCAGGGTTTCTTGGCTATGCAGATCATTTGTGCTTTATTCTTAATTGAATATACAGGTTACTAAAAACCATTTCGACAAGTTTGAAATACTGTAACAACTAATCTAGCATGTTTCTGTAGACTATGGAAAATCATTGTTTATATACAATGAAGAGATCTGTCATATAAAAAAAAAGGACTGTTAAACATCCTATCTGTTCTTTTATAGCACTAGTACAATTTGAAAATGTAATTCCTTATACCTTCATGGAAAGAAAGGATCGATAAGAAATTTCTTTATATAAAACAATATATATATCTATACAGTTATGAACAGGATGTATAACCATAGTTAATCATAACAAACGTATACAATAGCTCAATATTTTTCTTTCGTATGAGTATCTATATGTATACATTCAATGAAGGATTTATATATATACTTGCATCCCATAATCCCATCACTCTTATAACAATGGTAATCAACATAATATTATACATTCAGTCAATCATTTATATATGTACTAACATCACATAATCCCATCACAATTCTAACCATTGTAATCAACAAAATGTTAACCAAAAATACAATTAAAGGTGCTTATTTGAAAATGATGTTAGGACACAAACGAAACAACCACGCTCCACCCAACCATAAAATAGAAAAAACAAGTTATTTGCACCATTCACACACTAGCCTGACCATGAGTCCATAAGGGCGAATTGAAATGATCCTCATTTGCTAGAGTTCTCTTTCACAGATCAGACAAATTCCCTCCCCTCACACTAAATAGTGTTCATAACAACAATTAGTATCATTTTTCCAACATACTAATAAGTTTCATGCCTCTTCCATATGTTGTATTTATTCACCCCTTATGCCTAGGCCTTTTCTTCTCTCCTTGGGAATTTTTGCAGCTTTACAAATCCCTGATTTTTAGGGGCTGCTAGTGGTCAAATTCCTCATTTTCCACTTGTAAAAATCATCCCTGAGGTAACTCAAATATGTTCCCCACTCATGGAGTCATGGTGAGTTGTTTTCAACCTCGTTGTTCCATTTGTCTTCTAACATTTAATATATAAAAAAATTGTTTTTTACATGTGTCACAATCAAAACATTTGTTGGTAAAATCAAATCCTTTCCCAACAATCTTAAATAATTAATTACAATAATCAAATTCCAAATTCGGATTTGTCATAAATTGCAAATAATTTCCAGATTCAAATTTGCCAAAAATGGAAATTTATTCCCAAGTACATATAAACTTTAATAATTGATTATTTTTTTTGGATATTATAGGATAGGTTCTGTATACTTCTTATACTTCTCAGTATAAGGAAAATGTGTAATTTCATCTTCGCTTAGTATGGAATTGACACATGAAATTAAATAATAATAATAATAATAGTTGAAAAAATATTTCAATATATGTACACATAAAACGATTGAAAGTAAAAAAAGAATTGGATTTAACTTTTTTGTATTACCCCTGTCATCCACAAAACGAACTAATATGAAACAAAAATACAAAGACAAAATATTATATGGAAAATCTATAAAATATCTATAAAAGAAACTCAGAGATTTTACATGGTTTGGACAAATTTGGGCTACCTCCACCAAGCAATGATATCGATTCTTATTTATGTTCATAAATGAAGGTTCAACAATTTTTCTGACTCACACACCCCTCTTCTCACATACATGGAATAAATAATTCTCCTAGGTTTACAGTCTCAATTCAAACAACTAACTAACTGAATAATAAATGCTCTCCTATGCATACTCCAACTGAGTTGATACATACACAACCGAATCCTTAATAGTAGGAGTTGATGTAGATGATTATTCCTCGAATTCAGGGGTTTTGTTTTCACACATTTCAATAATATCCACCTTGACAACAAATTTATCTGATACCTTTCTCATTATTTTATTCTATCACCTTTTCTACAAGCCAAGAGAAGCCAAACACCATCGTAGCTTCTATAAAAGTATTGGTTTTGTGAACATGTATGTGCATTTCTATTTTGTATGACATTTTTCAAGAGAAACTCCACCTTCATCGATGACATGTCTTACAAAATGGTACTTAATAGGAATATGTTTTTTTTTACTACGGTAGGCTAGATTCTTAGCCAAGTGAATAGCATTTTGACTATCATAGAGTAGCTTTACTTTGTCCTACATCCTTCCAAACTCGCCAAACAAAAATTTTAACCAAACTGCCTCTTTGCAAGCATGTGAAGCAACTACGTATTCTTCTTCTGTAGTGGGTAAAGAAACAATGTTCTGTAGCTTTGACATATAACTAATAGCTCCACCTGCAAGAGTAAAGACATATCTTGAAGTTGACCTCCTCTTGTCCAAATCACCTGCAAAATCAGAAACAACATATGCATAGACTAACTCACAACCGTTATTATCGCTGATACAATAATCACTTGTGCCCCTTAAATACCGAAGCACCCATTTCACTGCTTTCCAGTGCTCTTTACCTAGATTTTTCATATATCTGTTAACAATCCCAACTGCATGTGAAATGTTTGGTCTTGTACTAACCATCGCATACATTAAAATTTCTATTGTATTAGAATACGGTACTCGATACATATATTTCTTTTCCTCTTTTGTACTAGGACATAAACTTGAAGAAATCTTAAAATGGGAAGCAAAAGGGACTGAAATTCATTTCACACTGTTCATACCAAACCTAAAAAGTATTTTCTCAACATACTTTTGTTGTGACAACCAAATATTATCATTCCTTGTGTCTCTGAATATCTCGATACCAAAAATCTACTTTGTTGCTTCTATATATTTCATATCAAGCATCCTAGCCATTTGAGCCTTTAACCAATTGATCTTAGTTATTATTTTGCTTGCAAAAAACATATCGTCAACATACAACACTAATATAATGAATATGCCATTATTGAATTTTTTAAAATAAACACAATGATCATACTCAGTCCTTGTATAATTTTGGGTCACCATGAAAGAGTCATACTTCTTGTACCATTGTCTGGGAGACTTCCTCAGACCATACAATGATTTCTTGAGCCTGGAAAAAAAATTCTTGTTGTGATTCTGAATGAACCCTTCAAGTTGTTCCATGTAAATATCCTCATCCAAATCTCCATGTAAGAAATAAGTTTTAACATATAGCTGCCCCAACTCCAAAACAAGTAATGCTACTAATTCTAACACAACTCGAATTGAAACAATATTACAATCTCGTGAAAAAATCTCATGAAAGTCAATGCCTTCTTTCTGAGAATATCCTTTCACAATCAGCGTTGCTTTGTACCTTTATACCTTATCATCAACAACTTTCTTCACCTTGTAGACCCACTTGCAACCTACATTTTTCCCGTCTCTTGGAAGTTCTACCAGATCCCATGTAACATTCATCTCTAATGCATTCATTTCATCATTCATTGCTTCTTTCCATTTTTCACTGTTAGAACCCTTCACAACTTCCTAATAGCATGAAATTTCATCATCATTAGTACTTAAAGAAACTCATGAAACAAAATCATCATACCTTCTTGGAGGAAGTATGACCTGCGTAGACCTCCTTAGGGAAGTTTGTAGTTCATCTGCATTTTGTTGATGGTCATCATCATTCATGTTTTCCTCTTCATGAACATCTTCAGAAACTTGTTCATGTTCACTTTCATCTGTAGTTGAATAGGTTTCAAACTGAATCTGTTGATATTTCAGTACTTCTACCTGTTTCATTTGAACATTTACATTTGATTTGATGACATATGATTCATCAAATATTACATATCCATTAATGGTGACCATGTGGGAAGTATGATCCCACAACCTGTATCCTTTAATACCGTCACCATATGCAACAAAGATAATCCTTTTTTATTTTGGATCTAATTTAGAGCCTTGATGTTTCAGAATTAGAGTATAGGCTTCACAACCAAAAAATTTAAGATTAGAATAATTGCAAGGGTGATGTGTCCATACCTATTTTGGAATCTTTCATTATATTTTTGTCGATGGTGATTGATTCACCAGTTAACAAGCTGTAGATATTTCTTATTCCCATAGCTCCTGTTGTAAGTTGGTGTTACTTAGCATACTAATTTGTCTCTCTAGAAGATCCATGTTCATGCGTTCAACAACTCTGTTTTGCTGAGGAGTACAGGTAGTGGTTTTATTCCTATCAATCCCAAACTACTTGAAATATTTCTCAAACTCCATTGACGTAAATTCACCACCATTATCAGTTCTTGAACATTTAATGGACCTACCAGTGCACTTTTCTACTAAAACTCTAAACAACTTGAAAACAATAAATATGTCAGCCTGTATTTTCAACACATAGACCCAAACCTTTCTAGATGAATCATCTATAAAAGTAACAAAATTTGATGATCCTCCATATGCAATAGTAGGGGATGGTCCCCAAACATGAGAATGGATATAGTCAAGGATTCCTTCACTGGTGTGTCTTCCAGTTTTAAATTTCTGCCTATTCAGTTTTCCATAAATACACTGCTTGCAAAAATCTAACTTTGAAGACTCTATATTAGGAAGTAACTTACGATCAGTTAATACCTTTAATCTATTTTCTCTCATATGGCCCAACCGTTGATGCCATAGTCAAACATAATCATTGTGATTCTCAGATGCAACTGTCGCATGATCTTACTCAATTCTTCCTTCTAACAGAAACAAGTTTCCAACCTTGTTCAATTTCATGACCAGTAGGATTCCTTTGTAGATATTCATAACTCCACCTTGAACAATACTCTTATATCCTCCAGTATATAAGACTCCAAAAGAGATTAGGTTCTATGGAAGCTTAGGTACATGTCTCACATCAGTTAGTATCTTAACAGATCCATCAAACATCTTAATTCGAATGCTACCAATTCACAAAACATTAAATGAGATACAATTTCCCATGTAAACAATTCCATCATCTATAGATCGGTGAGTAATAAACTAGTTTCTATGAAGACACATTTGAGTTGATGCATCAAAATCTAATAACCAATGTTTATCATGATGTGAAAAAATACTAATTGTTAAAACTTCATCAGCCATACCTGAAGCTATTGTTGAACCTGTTTCAGTTGCATTTTTTCCTTCGTCTCTTTTGAAGAGTCTTCTTTGGAGGCTTGTTGTTGCTTCCAACAGTCCTTCTTCAAGTGTCCAGATTTTCCACAATACCAACACTTAATATTTCTCTTATTTTCCTTCGACTTTACTAAGAGAAATCCTTTTGAATTTTTCCTCTTTCTTTAGGTCTTCCTCTGACCACTGTCGCCTCATATGTAGAGGTTTCTAAATTTGATTTCCTCCTTCTTTCCTCGAACAGTAGACCTCCAACAATAACATTAAACTAAATACTTTCTGTTGAACTAAAACTAATAGAGGTAACAAAGTGATCCCCTAACTTGAGAAAAGAACACAACAATGTAATTGCCTTGTCTTCAGATTCAAATTTCACACCCATACTAGTCAACTGAACTAAAAGAGGATTAAAAGTATTTAAATGATCATCTATTTTCGTACCTTATTTCATGCGCAAAATATACAATTGTCTTTTCAGGAAGATCATGTTCGTCAAGGATTTCGGCATATACAAGCTTTCCATCGTTTTCCACATACAAAATAATTTATTTTCC
>ML780491.1:817030-869659 GCA_009831015.1 Picea engelmannii | reverse complement strand
TTGATACATAAGTACGCCTAAATATGGATTCTTTTATTAAATCGGCGGCGCTCCTCAAAATAGTCACGACCGTGACCCTGACGTCTCCCTTTGAAGTCTTTTCCATCTTCCCGTGCAGGCGCGCACGACGAGGTGCGGATGCTCCTGCATCAATATGTATGGCACTCAGTTCTCTCGCATCGATCTCATCCCACTATTCATCTGTGATGGATGTGGGTTTCTTTGATTTTCCCACAAATGCCTTCAGCACACCTTGTTGCACGAGAAGATTGTGCATCTTGACGTTCCATATCTCAAAACTGTTTTTTCCATTGAATTTCTTGATTTCAAATTTCGCACTCTGATTTTTCTCCATTTTAGTCATTCTCGTACTTCCCGACCTTCGTCACTTCAAGTATCGCCTCCACTGCTAACACCTCGTCGAGCCAGTTGTATAACAATGTTTCAAAAAATGACCTATTTTTTATCCGCCCCTTCACGTCCTTGGGCAGCGGGCACCTAATGCTCATTGAGGGAGGCTGATATGGTGGCCACTGACGTGCATCTATGAAGTCAAACAATCACACAGAGTCTACTCTACCTTGATCTCACCAAAAAATAGTGGTGTGTGTCAAAGGATGTGTCTATCTTAGGATTATTCGACAATAGTGGTGAATTTGTTGTTCTTAGAGCTCTCATGTGCATCTCTACCTAAAAAACCTCATGATCCCACCAAACAACAATGGTGCGTCTATCTTAGGATTTGGACACACGTGTCAACAAGAGAGACCTGATTTCGAATTTCTGAAAAAATGAAAGTGTAGCTTTGCAATCGTCACACCCTTTGAGAGGAGAGACCTGTGATGATGTGAAATCAACGCACCTATGCAAATATGGCACTGCTCCTCCTTGATGGCACTAATTCTCCTCTGAATTTGATAACCTCGACACCCCCTTAGCATTTTTCATTTTCAGCAGCTTCAAACTCGACTCTAATACCACTTGTTTCACTTGTTAGCCACAAAAATAACTAATACGCATCAAAAATACATAAACAGAATATCATATGGAAAATCTATAAAATAAACTAAGATATTTTACATGGTCTGCCCAAATTTGGGCTACGTCCACAAAGCAATGGTATTGATTCTTCTTTTTGTTCATAAATGGAGGTTCAACAGTTTTTCTGACTCACACACCCCTCTTCTCACATACATGGAATAAATAATTCGCCTAGGTTTACAGTCTCAATTCAAAAAGCTAACTATCTCAATAGTAAATGCTCTCATATGCATACTCCAGCTCAGTTGACACATACACAATCAAATTCTTAACAATAGGAGTTGATGTACATGGTTGTTCCTCAAATTCATGGGTTCTATTGTCACACATTTCAACATTTTGGAGGTGTTTGCTTTTTTATTGATTTGATCCCTCTTAAAAGATGATAAAAAAATAGAACAATGAACTAAATTAGGAAATAATTTTTTTAATGAAATGCTTGTTTAAAAACACTAGATATAATTCTCAATCAAATATTATTTATAATTGATAAGTTTATTTTTAAATTCTCAAAAATTTATTATTTATAATTAACAAGATTTTTTTTTAACTTTGAAAATGAGTAATATTATATACATTTGATCTGTGCTAAGTTCACGATCAAACCTACTTATTACCAAACTCAAGATCAAACCTACTTTTGTTTTCAATATAAAAAACTTATATTAGATAATATAACAGACCTTTACAATCTTTTACAAAAAAATTCAAATCTTCTCCACTTCACCAGAAAAAACACACTCACAGTGAACAATTTAAACAATTCTTTTATAATTCCACAAACATTGCTTTCGACTACATAAATAGATATCCAGCATAACTAATTTTCTACTACAAGAAACCAAAAACTTTATGAGATCCTCAGATATCACGAAAGTGATAGCGTGAGACTCTAATAAAATTCACACTGGAATCAGCGATCAATCTTTATTCATATTCTCAAAACAATGTAATATCATAATAATCACTCACCGCGCAATTAGAGCATTGGATGGTTAAATAATCTTTTCACTCAAATAGTTTAATGGAATTTATATCCTTTTAATAAATTCTTCTATGTAAAATAAATTAATTTGAATTAAATATTTTTAAAATTATATTGGTTTAATAAAAAAATAAATTCTTCTATGTAAATTAAATTAATCTGAATTATATATTTTTAAAATTATATATTTTTAAAATTATATTATTTTAATAAAAAAATTATTTAAAAATTATTAGATTATTAGGTGATTTTTCACACTGAAATTAATTTTAAAAATTCAAAATATATATAATAAATAATTAAAATTAAAATAATATATTAAAAACACAAAACTCTTTTTAATTATTTAATATGATCAAGTGACCATTTAAAAATATCAATTTTTAATAACAGATAATTAAAAAAAGAGAGAATATTGTGTTTTTATATATATATATAAATTTGAATTTGTAATGATAAGTTTAATAATGAGAAGCACTTTCTCTTATAATGTATGTTATTTATCTAAATTAGATTTTGATTTCAAAAGATTTGTCAAACAATCAATCCAACTTTCATAACCCTTTAAATCAACAAAACTATGATGATCTTTTAAGACTTTTTTTAATGATTTTTAGGTACTGAAATAAAATTCTAAAAAATTCCAAATGATTCTTTACCTTCTTAAGATGCCATAGACCATTTTTAAAATTCCATAAGTCAATGCTAATCATCATTAAATTAATTTTTTTTTCTTATAGATTTTGAAATTCCACAAATAAATTGAATATCCAATTATATTTTCAATATTTAAAAAGAAAAAACAGAAATGATAAAATATTAAAACCTATAAATAAATATCATTCTTATCACAGATGGATATTTACACCCATGGTTTTGATAAATATTATCTTATTATTTTATAATTTATATAATAATTTTTGAAATAATAAAATATTTTTTATTTTTTTTATTTCTCATTCAATTAAAAATATATAAATATTAAAGTTTTTCATTTTTAAAATTTTAAATTAAATATGGTGTATTCTTTTTATATTTATTTTATAAATTTTATTACATAAATTAAAAAAAAATGAAATAGTTTCAAATAAATATATATTTGTTAGAAAAGTGAATACTAAATTATTATTATATAGTGAAGTAAATAACTATAATAAATACAAATATTGTTTTTAAGTAAGTTTTGTGAATATACCTAAATTTAATAAACAAAATATTGTATTAAATAAAATCAATTTTTGGTTAATTTGATAATAAATTTAGATGTTGGGTAAAACCTAAAACTCTTTAAGAAAAAAAATATAACTTTATGATATTAAAAACTACAAAAATAAAAATATTTTATTTTGAAAAGTTTTTTTTTATATAAGTTAGTTTACTATTACAATATTTGCAAAATTAATAATGTTTTAAATTTACCAATTCATGGAAACTAAAGAAAAAGAAAATTTTTCTTTAAAATTTAGGGAAAAGAAATAAACAGAAATTAATATAGATAAATAATAATCATCATCATCAATATGATAATCGTTATATAAAGTTAATCTGATTAAAAATAACCATCATCATAATTAACATTACCATTATTATATTCCTTAATTAGATAAATTGAAGTTAATCTCTAAATCTAAAAGATAAATTCTAAATGTTAACCTTTTAATTTTTATCTTTTAAACAACATAATAGTTTTTCATTTTTATACTATTATAATGTATAATTTATTACAAATTTTAAATTTTTATACTAATAAAAAATTTAACAACATTTACAATTTAAATATTTTTACATAACTTATATATATGATGTAAAAAAACATAACATATATATAAGTTATGTTTTGGATTGCATAGTGATATTTTCAATTCCGCATCAAACAACATTGTCCATCCACTGCTGTTTGATCGGATTCGGGTCACACCATTTTGGATTACCTGGTCGTTCCTTCAAAGTCCACATGCGAATACAGTGATGAGCATAACAATATATCATTAACACAACACTCATCACATCCACCTAACTCAAACTGTTTTGGCCGGCTGTCACATCCGCAACCCTGTAGCAATCGAATTTCTGCCCAAAGCTTGTCTGCCATAGTGAATGCTATCATGCGACTAGTGCCATCCCAAGGGATAATCCCGTAAACCTTTCCTGGACTCTAGGGAAAATTAACTTCGGGACTGCTCCAATCTATCCGATCTTCTATGAGAACAATAGATGCTCTTCCAGGCATCAACAATGACGACATCATCAGCCAACGGAGCTTTGTAAATGTGCATGTCTGAACTATCATCTCCTAAATTTTCGATAACCCATTTTCCCACAATACGTTCCTCGGGGTTTTCTTTCCACTATTCCAGCCTCCTTTTTTGGTAAGCGAGACCTTGGGTCCTTAGCTTCCTTTGGCCGAGTTTTTTTACAGGCTAGGTGGGGTCCCATTAGCCTGTAGAACATTTCCTTTACTCTGCCTTTTTAGTAGCTTTCCCGTTTTCTATTTGGTGTTTCTTCAGTTATTGAACTGACAGGTCGGTTTTCCTCCTTTTATTTCTCCCCGTCTTTTCGTATTCCTTAACTGCAGGATGCTCTTGCCGAAGTCCCTGTGAGGATGCCACTTCACGTTTTTTAACGGTTTTTATTGGTTGCATTTGTTTTGTTCTTAAAGGTTCTTCTTAGTTTTAATGTCTGGTGATGTCAGATTTCCATAGAAAGATGAAGCAGGGGATCCTTGGGATCACCCTAGCTTCATATCTACAGTGGATGAGATTTGTAGAAACTGAGGTAATCAAACCTTCGTAAATGCGCCTTTAAAGACTTCACTAGCATGTGGTGTGTCTTTTCCTCCGTCATCTGTTCAAACTTTCCCCACTAAGCCGGTGCTCACCTCTACTCCAGTCGTTAAGGAAACTCTGAGTTTTTCTGGTGGGTGTTCGAGTGGAGCGAAGGAAGACTCACAAACTCTGAAGGGTGGGGTTCTTTGGATCTCGACGAAGGTCTCTTCTGTTACTCAAGAAGGGGAGGGGAGTCAGGTTATACGCTCCTCTGTGGAGCCAGAGAGACTGTTGGAAAGGAAGCACCATTCTCCGAACCGAGCCGTAAAAGTTTGGAAGCCAAAGAGAACAAAATGTTCTCTGGTCTTGGGGATGGACGTGGGTCTCGAGAACTTGTGCTCACTGGCGTTGTGTGCGCTTATTGGAAGGCTAGCCTACCGCCATTTCTGTAAAAGCTCGGTGACAGATTGGATGGAGGCCACTTGGACACCCATTCTGGGTTACGCTCTGGCTCTCCTTACGTTGCCGAGGGGTTGGTTTGGTTTTGTTTTCCACACTCCTGAGGATTTTAACATGATTTTGGAAGGTTTCTGGGACTTCGATGGTGGGAGTCTGATGCTCAAGAAATGGAGGTTAAAGTTTGACCCGGCTACTGAATACTTCAGCGTTAGACACATGTGGGTGCTGCTACCAGGACTACCCCTACATTTCTGGAACCACAAAGCCTTGGAGGCTATTGAGAACGTGTTGGGACGTTATATAAATTCGGATGAAGCGGCGCTGCATTCTTGTGACAGGCGTATGGCTAAAATACTTGTCGAGATTGACATTCATGGGGAACCTTTAGAAACACTTCAGATAAATTGGAGAGGCTTATTATTTTCACAATGCCTGGATTACCTCGGTGTTCCCTTCACGCTGTCGACAGACGTGTCCTTTAAAAAAGGACTGTTGACTTCCTTTTGGCTCATTTGCTGAAGAATCACCAGAAGAATAAGCTGGTTTTAATGCTTATCCTACTAAGATGGAGACTCTGGAGCAGAATAACTACACAGATTTGTGGGATCTGGAATTCAATCAACCATCAACTTCTACTTTTGTGGGTAAGCTTCGTCATTATGTACCCTCTCTTTACTGTTCCTTGTATGCTTTAGAAAGGGAACAACTCGATTCTCATTTTTTATTTTTCCAAAAGACAATGGGAAATCCGAGAACAATGATCAGCGAATTGTTGAAACTACGGTCGTATTGCCCTGTTCAATGTTGGGAGTGTCTATTAGTTCTGAGAAAAGGGTGTGTGAGAATGTGGGTTTTGAACCCTCTCTCTCGGTGGTGCCTTCCTTAGTTTCATCCGATGTTGAGGTCCCAGCGCAGCCTCAGGCTGAGACACTACAGGTCCCTCTTTGCTCTATCCCCTAGTTTGTTAGATGAATACTTATCTCGGCCTCCGGGGTTTAGGGAGTCTAGGTTGAGTGATCTTTCTCTGGATAAGATTATTTCTAATCTTGTTCCTTCCTATAGGGAGGTTAATAGTTTGGTTCATATTCCTATTTTTTCTTACAGAGCTGAGGTGTCAGCTGGGGATTAGGGTACCTTGAATTCTGCCACTACCATTACTGAGACTACCAAAAAAATCTCTTGCCTGGTCTTGGGGATTGGGCATTTCTTCGATTAAAACTAGAAGTGCTCGAAAAAGAGTGGGACCTACTCTTTCCAACGCAACTACTTCCACTCCATATACCTATGACCTTGGGGTGCTTAGAGGAATAAAATCCCTAGCGAGGGCCAAGTCATGATTATGCTCTCTTTGAACATTAGAGGGGTTGGAGGGCCTCTTAAATTAGTCTCGATGCGTAGGTTTCTCTCAAAAGTTTCTCCCCATATCATTTTTCTACAATAGACCTTGACTACTGATGTGAAGGCATGGGATTTTATGTTTCCTCTGAAGCGAGATTGGTTAACTTGTGTTGTTAGTGCTATTGGGCATTCTGGTGGACTGTTTTTTTCTTGAGATCCTCATTTTTTTTGCTCTCCTCAATCCTTATGTGTGGTGGAATGCTATTGACAGGTTCCAACCTTGCTGATAAAAGGAGCCTTACTTTTATGAATGTCTATGGTCCATGCAAGGATCGTAAAAACTTCTGGATTAAATGTCTGGAAAAAGACCTTTTATCTCATACTGATTTAATCCTAGTAGGGGATTTAAATTTTTCTTTAAGAACTGAAGAGATTTGGGGCTTGACTGTTGTCATTGATCCTTTGGCAACTTTCTTTAAGGATTTATTTGCAAATAATTCGTTTGTGGATGTGCCTCCAACGGAGTTGGTTCTGACGTAGTGCAATGATAGGTTGGGGGATTCCATCATTTCTAAGTGTTTGGATATATTCTTTGTGGCAGAAGTCTTGCTTGGCCCTGCGTCAAGGTTCAGATCGTGGGTAGGTTCTAGCTACATTTCAGATCATCCTCCTGTGTTTTTTCAGCTTGATATTGGTTTTCCAAAGACTATGTATCCCTTCAAATTTAAACTAATATGGTTAGAAGACATATCCTTCTCTTCTTTAACCAGAGAGTTTTGGCTTAATCATTGGTTTGCCCTCATGGAAGACCCTTAGCAAAGGCTAGTGGAGAAACTAGCTCTGCTTAAACGACAAGTTAAGTCTTGGGCCCAACAAAAACATAAATTAGAAAAAGAACTTTTGACAAAAGTGGAAAATGATTAGGAAGCTCTATTGATCCACAAATTCAATGGCAATACTAGTGATAATCTTGATATGCAATGTAAACAATTGGAGGGATCTCACAACAATATTTTAGTATATCAAGAGGAAAGCTGGAGGCAGAAAAGTAGGGCAACTTGGATAAAGAGCGGAGATAAAAATTCAAAGTTTTTTCATAGATTTGCCAGCTTTAGAAGAAATAAGAAATTCATCTGGCAGATTTATGATGAGAATGGTCGGATGCATTCGGGACAAGAAGCTATCAAAGTGGAAGCCATAAATTATTTTGGATCTTTCTTAAAGGACCAGAATCAGTCAGACTTAAGGGTACAATTGGAGACAATACGACTTTACCCTAGGATGCTGCAGGACGATGATGGTCCTATTCTGGAGAAGGTCGTAACTTTGGATGAACTATTAAAGGTACGGAAGGGGTTTGCAAAAGACAAGAGTCCTGGCCCGAATGGCTGGACAACTCAGTTTTTCCTCTCCTTTTATTATTTGGTGGAGCCAGATCTACTTGCCATGGTGGAAGATACTAGACTTAGAGGAGAAGTGTGTCGGCCAATCAACTCCACATTTCTTGCACTAATTCGAAAGTTAAACCGACCATTAACCTTCTCTGATTACCGCCCAATAGCACTTTGTAATTTGTGTTATAAAATTGTAACTAAGATTATTTCTAAGAGAATAATACCTATCCTTTGTAGGTATCTTTTTGAGGAGCAATTGGGGTTTCTGAAGGGACGACAGATTCTAGATGAAATCGTCTCGACATAAGAGTTCCTACACAACATCAAATCAAAGAAGCTACAGGCTATAATCTTGAAACTGGATCTTAAAAAAGCCTATGACTGTATTAATTGGGACTACTTAAGATTAGTACTGATTCAGTGTGGTTTTGGTCATATTATGACTAGATGGATTACGGGATGTGTGTCTTTAGCATCTTTGGCTATTGTGATTAATGGAGAAGCTTAAAAGTTCATAAAAAGTGAAAGAGGCATTCATCATGGATGCCCACTTTCTCCTCTTCTTTTCATTTTAGTGATGGAAGGCTTGAGCCTCTCACTTAAAAAGAGCCTTTGGGAAGGTAAGTTGTCTGGCATTAAGGTCTCTTGAATGGTAAGTACACTATATCTATTGTTTGTGGATGATGTGATTATTATGTCTAAAGATTTGGTGGATGAGTGGCAGGAAATTAATAAGCTCTTAAAAGCTTTTTGTGTTGCTTCCGGTCTGGAGATAAATTTCAATAAGTCTACTTTTCATCATTATGGCGTTCAGCCTGAGGTTCTACTCTATCTGACAAATTTGTTCCATTTTGGTTTTAAGTGCTTATCGGAGGGTTTTAAATATTTTGGCTTCCTCTTAAAAATAGATAGTTACAAGGTGGCCGACTGGCAGTGGCTATTGAAGAAATTTGAACAGAGAATCTTTCATTGGTGTAATCATTTTCTTACCTTGGGGGGAAGATATGTTTTAATCAAGGTTGTTTTAGAAAGCCAACCAATTTACATGATGGATTTAGTGCACATCCCTGTTTCTGTTTTAAGCCAGATTCATATGATGACTTTCTCCTTCCTTTGGTCAAGACAAAAATCCACCAAGTCCTATCACCTGTGTAATTGGAAGGCTTTATCTAAGCCTAGGTGTTTTGGGGGAAGGGGGATCGGAAATATCTTTTGTTTTTATCAAGCCTTAACGAAAAAATCACTGTGGCGAGAGTTGATGCAGCCGAGGATATGCAACCGAGTTTTGAAAGATAAGTATCTTCCTCATCTTTCAGTTATTTCATGGCTTCGATATGTTGTTCCATCGTCCTAAGTCGGTTCAAAAAATTGGAAAAACTTGTTAAATGCTCTCCCTTTACATGGTAGATGGTTGGCTTGGAAACCGGGGGATGAGGCAGACATTTTGGTCTGTAAATATGTTATCCTGGGTATGGGGAAAAGTGACTTCCTTTCAAATGCCTTGATCCGACATCTAAATGACCAACAAGTGAATTACATCTTCCAAGAGAGAGGAGCTACAGTTTCAGGGTTGACTATTGTTGCTTGGGTAACCAGTATTGATTTGGTTATGTCGGGCGCCCTTGCCATAGAATGGGAGAGATATAGAATCCATTTGACTGCTGCGGTTATTTCTCCAACTGAGGCTCTTGATGAGATAAGATGGATGATAGGGGATGGAACAGGTTTAATCACTACAGAGAACTTATATAACACGTTGGCAATGGAGTTGTGGAAAAAGAATAGCGAAGTAGTGAAAAGAAAGCTCTGGTCATGGGATTGTCCATTAAAATTAAATTTGTTCTCTTGGCTTCTCATCGAAGACAAGCTTTTCACCTGGAACAATATCCTCAAGCGTGGCTGGAAAGGTCGTGGGTTTTGTCACCTGTGTAAAGGTAATGAAGAAACAACCTTCCATCTTTTCGTTAACTGTCCTTTTAGGGTTTCCATTTGGAGTAAAGTTTGTGTACATTTCAAAGTGATTTTTGGTTGGTCGGGGTCTTCAATGAGGGATTGTTTCGACTCTTGGTGTTTTAGGAACAAATCATACTCTACCTTGCCATCTTTTATATGCTGTTTTATCTGGACTCAAAGAAATTTGACCATTTTCTAATCCAAAGTTCCATCCTTGGAGAAAGTTCTTTTTCTCTCTTTAGCTGTTGTAGCGTGACACAACACTCAGAGACCAAAAATTACATTAAGAAGAATTGGCTATTGCTTACTGAAACAAAGAAAAATTGGTTGGTTTGATGGGGCATCTCAGAGGAATGGATAAATAAGTGGAGTTGGGAGCTTATTATCTCTTGATGAGTACACTTCTTATAGATGGTCCCTTAACTGTGGTAGGGGTACAAATACAAGAGTCGAACTCTTAGTTGCATGGGCTATTGGCACCTTGGCCCAGAGATTGACTATTTCAGATATCCACATCCTCGGAGACTCAAAAGTCAATATTGATTGGCTAAATAATGTTGGTTATTTGCAAGTAAGCTCTATTGAATGCTGGAAAGAGCTGGTGAATGAACTAAAAAAAAAAATTGTTGTCGTCACCTTTGATCATATCTACAAAGAAGATAACGAGGAGGCAGATTTTCTCTCCAAAAAGGCACTTACAGATCCACCTGGAATCCATTTTTACAAGCAACAAATCAATGGACATGAGGGGCCAACCTACCATTTAAATGTTTACTAGACTGGGTTCTGTATCTATTGATCTCAGGTTTTTTAAGGCTGAAGAAGTTAAATGTGGCAATTTTTAGCTTTATCTGTCTCTGGGATAAGACTTATATGTTATTATCATGATGATGTTGATGCAATCTGTATATTGTTCTTAAAGGTTGGACATGTTCCTGTTCAGTTGTGAATGATATCTTTTAAGATATAGGTCTTTTTCTTAGATGGAGACATTGAAAAGGCTTGGCCTTTGTTTGTAGGGACATATCGAAAATGTAAACTCATTATATTTTCTAATATAATGCGCAATTTTCATGTGGAAAAAAAATAGAAAGAATTGATGTTTACCCTGGTCCTTGCTTTAAGGTAGATGTTGATTTGGCACGCCAAACTCAAATTAAAGTTGATTTTTTCTCTTGATTAATGAATTAATGGATGACTTGTAATTATTTAACCTTGTGCAATGAATAAAATGATTGATGAATGATAAAGTGGTTTTTACTTGTCACCTTAGATTGATGTACAACTTATTGATCTAATACTTAAACTTCTTGGGAAATTGGATTGTATGCATTATTGATGGTCTTGATGTTAGTCTGCTATTGCTCTCTGAAATTTTATTATGATGATGTATGACTACTTGTGATTGGATAATTGCACGCAAGGATCATTAAGTGAATCTTAAACTGGAAAATGGATCATGTGCTCACCTTAATAATGATGTTGTTTATTGATGAATGATTTGATAACATTCCTGGAACTTAAGTGGATATCGTTGTTCCTTGATGATCATCGATGATGCTGCTATTTATTATGATGTTTTGAATTTCTTTCTAACACATGGAAAAGACAAACACACACACACAAAAAATAGTTGATTGTTCATCGCTACTATGTCATGACAACATGGATGTTACATATGGTATCAGAGTGGGTTCAACCATGTGACTCTGGATAGCCATGCCTTCCACTAAATTAAGCCTTGATTATGACCTAGAACTAATTAAATTATTAACCTATCCATGCATTAATCACAGTTAGAGGACACCACAAAGATTCGCGACGTGATTTCAATGGAGGAGGCACGACACCTCCATTAGCACCTGTGCCAAAGGGGTCTGGAAAATGTCATAGGCCTTGACTAACCGTATATACTAATATAAGGCCATGGTTCTTATACCCCTGAGGGTCCACAACGTGCCCCAATGAGTATTGGTCTCCTTCACAGAAAACTCTAGAAGATTAAATTCCTGAGTTTACGAGTGTCAGGGAAGGCTTAGTCATTGAGGCATGGATGGAGATCGAGGTAATGTACTTTACGCTTCCTAGTTACGACCTCCAGCACGAACGTCTGCATATGTTATTTTCAACTAAAGGGAATCACTCTTCTATGGAGGAAGATGCTCCTACCTCGGATATGCGTGCTCGTCGAAGCCGTGTTAGGGGGAACGCTCCAGGGAATGGTTATGAGATAAGTAATTGTCATAGGAATTCATTGAGCATCATATCAATCAGTTCAATGCATTACGAAAGGGTGGTTGTATGGTGTCAGATTATGATACCATATTATGGAGATACTTTAATGTTCCCTGCATATAAACACGAAGAAGGTGGAGATCAACAAGATCGTGACCAGCCTTAAATCCATCTTTTGTGTGAAGGTGAGGATTTAAATACCTCGGACCACAATGTAGTCCAGTGGGCCTCTTGAGATAAGGAGTATTTGACCAGGAGAATTCGAGCATGACTCCCATAGGACCGTCAGGACTGACAACATCTAGTGCGTAGCGACATCAAAGGTTGGCCAAATCAGACATATTAGTGTCAAGATATGTCTGTAGGACCCTTTTTCATGACACCTTGACGATAGGTTCCTCCGCGGAGGGCTCCCTATAGGGACCACCGCATTCACAATGACATCACTAACAGTCATTTTTTGGTCCTGTTCAGCGAAACAGAACATGGTTTATGGCTAGCAGGCCATCAACTACTGCTTCATGGACCCGGAGTACTAGACCGAAGAATGGATGTTGGACATGTGGAGAGTCAGTTTACCAACAAGAGTGTCTAGTTGAAAGGGCCAGAGCGGCTGAGTCAACAAGACACACTATCATGGAGGAGATGGGAAAGGCCCATAGGATTCATGATCGTGGTAAATAACCGTTAGGCCGAGCACCAGTCCACCATGCTCAAGGTGTCAGATGCCATCGCTAGAAAAACTTTTAGTGTTTTTTGGACCCCGGTGCTACGGAGAGCTCTAATTCTAGTACCGCGCTAAAGGTATTTGGGTAAGGGCTTTGACATGATGAGTTTATATTCATCAATGTGGCTTCAAGTACCAACCAGATGGTTGGAGGAAGGGGTATGAACTGTTTCTTAACATGGGGATAATGTAATGAAGTCTAGCCTACGTCATGATCTTAAGATCTTATGACGTCATGATGAGTATGTACTGGTGGGAATCACATGATGTGATACTCAATGGTAAGCTGACGCAGTGGAGTTCGACCTACGATGAAGGACAAAGAAGTGTGATTGTAGGAAGAAAGCGAGGAGTATCTTTGAGGTTCATTTCTTCCCTACAGCTACAAGAGAGCTCGCACAATGATGAAAGTTATATGCATACTTCGTGACGAAATTAAAGGGTGTGGCAGAAGGAGTAGAAGACCTTCTAGTAGTACAAAAGGTTGCATAAGTGATTCCCAAAAGAATTACTACGTGTCGCCTGAAGCCACGATGGAATTTACCATCGTCCTAAAACCTCGAACTGAACTGATGGAAAGAAAGCCTTATCAGATGTCGATCCCTGAGTTACAGGAGTTGAAAGAACAACTGAAGGAGTTTCTAAACCTAAGACTTATACGTCCAAGTGTATCGCGTTAGGGTGCTCCTATTAATTTCACACGGAAGAAGGATGGGTCGTGGAGTCTCTCCTTGACTACCGACGACTATTCCTTAATGACAAATGAGATTTCTTGGAGGATGGAAGATCAGGATGAACTTTTACTGTTGGAACTATAGTGTTGCAAGAGAACAAATTACAAGAAGCAGTCTCAATGTTATTGAGGATTCACTGCTTAGGACATGTTATCTTCAACGAAGGTATCGTGGTGGTTCCGACGAAGCTAGAGAATATTATGGACCGGCATGAGCCAACGAATGTCCCAGAAGTGCATAACTTCATGGTTTAGCGGGATATTATCGATGGTTCATCGAGGGTTTTTTGAAGATAGCAAATCTGATTACGCAATTGCAGAAGAAAAACAAGAAG
Source organism: Picea engelmannii (assembly GCA_009831015.1). NCBI lineage: Eukaryota > Viridiplantae > Streptophyta > Pinopsida > Pinales > Pinaceae > Picea > Picea engelmannii. The sequence continues at coordinate 855,694 of ML780491.1, read as the reverse complement.
TTTGTATGGACCGAGAAATGTGCAGAAGAATTTCAAAGGCTCAAGGAGCTATTGACGACAACATCGATACTAAACTTCCCTAGCGTGGATGAGGATTTCTTGCTATGCACCGACACATCCAAGGAAGGCTTAGGTGAAGTCTTGAGGCAATATGGTCAAGTGATCTCTTACATCTTGAGCAAGATAAGGAAGTATGAGGAGAATTATGCGACGCATGATTTAGAGTTGTTAGCCATCATGTATTCCCTCAGATTGTAGAGACACTACCTGAATGGACGAAAATTCAAACTAAAAATGGACCACTGTGGTTTACAACACCTTTTTACACAAAATGACTTGAATGCTTGGTAAGGGCATTGGTCAAAACTGCTTATCGATAATCATTTTGAGATTTCCTACTTAAAAGTAGTGATGAACAGAGTGGCATATGCGTTGCGTTGGATACCATGCATATTTTTAGTGATACCTCTTCAAACGAATCTATGTGAAATGATTCTAACTACAGTGCGACGTTGACTGGTATAGAGAGGGTAAGAAAAAAAAAATCGGTAAAGACACCGTCTTGGTACCAAAATTTAGGGTTATACTCAGGACAACGACGAATCTTGAGACATAATAGTTGGATTTACTTACAACCCAATGAAAAATTGAGAAGTTTTGATCTTATGTGAATCTCATAGAGAAGTGTACATGGCTGATTGAGGAGTCATGAAGATAAGGATTGACCTTAATCCCTTATTCTTCTGGAAGGGATAAAGACAAATATCGTCAATTGCATGGAGAGATGTATGGAAGGTTGTTACACATTATTTCCATCATCCCTATGACCGTTAATGATGTAAACCTATATGTTTCCTTCAGAGGGGTCAGTGGCCTGAGTTCCTGAAGAAGGAAGCCAGAAGAACTTTTCCTAAGAAAAGAGGTTGCATTCTCCTTTGTAAAATCCCTATAAAAAGGGAAGTTCACAGATTTCTATATAGGCAGGGTGCAAGAATGCCTGATTCTCATAGGTTGCACCATAGCTGGGTTGCGAGAGGTTCGTAGGTTTCTCTATAGGCAGGGTGCGAGAATGCTTACACGTGGGAAAAACGAGCGTTTTCTTGAATCTTCTAGAGGGAGAAACTTCCATGGTGAGGTGGCATCCAAATAGTTTGGATATTACTCGCTTTCATGATTTAGTGGGATCATCCTAACCTCCTCACCTTATCCTCTTCAACTTATAAAAGGAGAGGAGCTCTCATGGAGAAAGTTATCTTTTGAGCTTTTGATTTTGGAGCTTGAAGTAGGATTTGGTCGGGAATTGTTAGATTGGTTAGAGAGGCTTTGAGATTTGCTTTTTCAAGGTAGATTGTGAGTAGCTATCAGATCCACAGTTTCAGAATCCTTGGAGCAAGAAGTGTGTGGGGAACGAAGGATAGTTGGAAGAGACCTTACGACATCAAGGCCATGGTTGTAATCTCTCTTTCACATTTAACATGATACAATAATATGATTCTTTCCTATAAAGCTTGTTGTGTTTTATTGTATGATTCCTTGATCACATACATAGGTTTATATTGAGTTTATGCTATTTCTATCACTTTGGTTGGTTATGTTCTTTTGCAGGTTCATCATTGTATGAGCATTGGAATGGAGCTAGGATGGCGATGGCGAGAGGAAGCGGCGTTTAAATTGTATGTCACCTATCCCTCTTTAGTTAATAAATTCAATATCTAAAACTTAAGGAAAGCGTCATGTTCTGGTGTGTTTTGTTCTAGATCTAGGTGGATCTAGGGAGATCAGTTAGTGTCTGCACCTATCGATTTGTCCGATAATAAAATTGATGACTCCACCGGGGAACATATTGTTTCCTAGTTAGTCTAGTTTCCCTTTTTTGATTTCTTGTTTTCTGGTCTCTGAGTCTGTGGGAGATCCATCCAAGCTCTCTAGATCTGAAAGTTCACTCAAATTTAGTCATTTTTCAAATTTTTGCTTGTTTACAGGCATTCTTGCACTGTACCCTTTAGTGGCCTGCGAGAAAAACCTAAGTTCACACCCTAGTATTAAGTCCAGTGCGAACCCCTTGCAGTCAACCTTTGTTCAACCTACGAGAATATTTGATTCTCGCACTGTAATACACTGCCAACCTGCGAACTTGTTTGTGAAATTGTTTTTGGATTGGGTCTTGTCATCTTTTGATGTCCAGTTTTGCTTTTATCCATCTTTTCTTTGTTTGGTTTTGAATGATTAGTCTCTTGCTTTGAATGTCTTTCAATTACAAAGAATGTGTTTTCTTTAGAATTGTTTAAGGAAAGATCAGATTTCTTCTGAATAGTTCGCTTTAAAAGAGAACTTTTAGTTTGGGTTTCTTTGTTTTAAGAAAGTTCATTATTTCTTTTAGTGAAATTTTTGAAACAGAAAGATTTAATTTCTTGCTTTATATTAGATTGGGGGCATCCTTGCATTTGAAGTAGCGAAATTGCATGATTCTTAGCATTTTTTGATCTTAAATTATGGGGGGGCCATGAATCATGCATTGGTGTTCAACACATTTTTCTCATTTCTTGAGAATCTTGATATTGATGAGTTGAATATATTTTGGGACATCGTGCATATGGGAATGATAAATGTTTTCTCCTTCTCGTAGCATAGATTTCATCAAAATGAAAAGATTGCATCTTCATATCTTTGCATAATTTTCTAGTCGATCAAAACACCATATTGTCCATGCCATTTTCCTCTTGAGTAACAACAGTCATAAAATAAAGTGCTTATAAAAACTGATTAGACATTTTTTATCTTTTCTGGTAGCAAACCTACATTAGATTAGTTGTAGAGCTTTGGAATAGGTGTGAAAAATAACTTTCCAAAGTTGCAAACAAACATAGAATCTTGAGTTAGAGAGCAGTTAAATCCACTTATTACATTTTGTCTTGGGAAGCCCTTCTAACACAAGGGTCAATCACGAGGTTGCATTGAGACTGACAGAGTTACTCACCCTACTTTGATGGTCTTGGTGTAGAGATTTCACGTATTACGGGGGTCACTTGAAGGTATACCCACAATGATGAGTGGAATCCTCTCAAGTTGATTTCGGGCTAGATACCCTGACCTTGCGTGTGGATCGGACTGTCGACTGTTTCCCCAGGCATCATTGTTGTTTGTGGTAACCTTAGTGGCCTATCTCTTTAGGGTCTTTACACAAGGTGACTATGGAGGGGCAAGTCTTCACGGTACCTGGAATCGACGTTGGCTAAACTCACTCGGGCTCCTTGGAGGGTATACCCACGATTATGTGTGGGAGCTTGCACTAGGGTGTAAATCCATTAAGAAGGTCGTCAACGTAACTTTTCCACCTGCTCTATCTCAACCCCTTCTTACATTATTCCCGCGATGTTGGATTTCATCACCAACTAGTGTGTTCATTGTGAGAAGGTTTTGTTTGTTTGTTTGCTTCCTAGATTTTTAGCATGTGCTCTTTGTTTTCCCTAGCAGACTATAGGTTGGATTTATTTAATGGCATCAGTTCCTGGAATGACCAATGAAGGAACCCCTGCTCCAGGGGAACCTTTTGTTTCTCCTTCTTATGGAAACATTGGTCCTCCTCACATCGTTACTTTGAGCCTTCCAGGTCTCACTATTGGATTACCGGTATGGTTGTTTTCCACTCAGGTAATATCGAATGCAGTTAGTGCTTCATTCACAAGCACTTCCCCCCAAGAACATCAAACTCATGTTGATCCTTCACCTTCTTCACCAATAAGTCCTTCTTCGCCTTCTTTGCTTGCAATGTCGCCTTATGTTTCATCTTCTTCGTCGAGTGAAAGTTCTGAATCTAGTAACCCGGTGAATAATAAGAAGAAGAAAGGAAAGATTAAGAAGAAGAAAGATAAACAAGGGTCAAAACCTCCAACCACTGTCAAACATGTTGGAAAACAACCAGTCACTGTTAGTCATGTTGGGAGTTTTGATGATGTCAAGATCACCCAAACAACCCGTAATCCCAGGTACCCTTGCAGGGTTTGTAAGGGTATCCATCTTCTTAAGGAATGCCCTAGTCTATCCAAGGTTATAGAAGCATGGTCTACACATCCTCGCCAACCTACGTCGTTAGCCTCTGAACAACATGCTGACAAGCCCCCGTCAACCAGCCATGATACGGTTGGGAAGAAGAAAAGTAGAGCCAAGTTCCCGTGTATGTTATGCAAAGGGAGTCATCTCACTCACCTTTGTCCTCATATGGACGAAGCCTCGAAATTACTAGAAGACATAACTATTTCACAGCCTCAACTTCCAGTTTCTTACCATAAGCTTTCTCTCAACCCTCCAATAGTTGATGGAATAATCACTCTGGTCCCTTCACCGGTCAATCCGATTGATCAGGTCATCAATCTGGTCACGTCCTTAGTTGAACCAGTTGACAAAGTGGTTGATCCGATACCATCCTTGGTCAATCCCACTCTCCCCTTAGAGAGTGAAACTAAAGAAGTCGATTCGATCCCATCCTCAGTTGATCCCACTCTCCCGTCAGAGAGTGTCACCCAAGTGGTCGATTCGTTTCCATCTGTGGACCCCATTCTCTCCTTGGAGAATGAAACTCAAGTGGTTGATCTGATCTCTCCATCAGTTGATCCTACTCTCCCGCTAGAGAGTAAACCCGATACTGCCCACATTTTTCTCTTTGATACAGAATCTCCCATGCCGAGGGGTATTCCTCCTTCTCCTGTAGGACCCCCTCCAAGTAATGAGGCCATCCATTTTGATTGGGGTGTGCTAACTAGACCTCGTCTTCCCTCTTACATTCCTTTCCAGATTACAGTACAGGTTTGTGGTCGGGACGTTCCCCAAATGTTGATAGATGAAGGTTCATCTGTTAGTATTTTTTCCTCTATTGCTTGGCAAGCTTTGGGTTGTCCTCCACTTGCACCGGTTACGCAAAATCTGTTAGCTTTTAACAGAAGAACTAGTCAACCTTTAGGGACCCTTCCCCAGTTTCCTGTAACTTTGGGCGGGAAAATTGTCTTTATTGATGTCATGGTCATCCAAGACCCCTTGGATTTTGCTTTAATCCTTGGGCGATATTATGTCTATGCCATGAAAGTTATTGTGTCTACTCTTTTTCGTGTGATATCTTTCCCTCACGATGGATGAGTTGTGACTATTGATCAACTTTCATTCATTGATCCCAACTGGATTGCCTCCCTAAATGGTTCTTATATGCAGACAATATCATATCACCCCCACCACAGGTCAATTATGTGGCGTTGTCGCCCATGGCTTCAACTTCTGATTACTTACATCTAGTATTTGACATGGTGATCTCTTCGATAGGGTTGTTCGAGCCTGATCTCTTTACTCCTATCGCGACCCTCGACATGTTGTCCTTCCAGAGCGTGTTTCTTTCTTCCAGTGAAGATCTCTTGGAAGCCATGACTGAGTTTTGTCCCTTGACGTGGTGTCCTTCCAGAGCATTGTCCTCTTGGAACCCATGATCAAGAAGAGAGTCTGAGGATATTTTTTGCATCTCTGAGGCAACCTCGTTAAAAAATGAAACAAAGGTATATGAACATGATTTTCTGATTTCAGACTCATTAAAAAAAGAAAACTAGGCTTGAGCATAGTTTTCTAATTTCAAGCTCGTTAAAACATGCAACCACTTCCGAGGATAGTTTTTGCGTCTCTGATGCAACCTCGTTAAAAAATGAAACATAGGTTACGAGCATAGTTCTTATTTCTATGTCAAGCTTGTTAAAAAATGAAACAATTTTCCCCCTCTCTATTTGAGTCAAGTCCTTCGTCTAGTATTTGAAGCTTCATTTCATTCTCCTTTGCATTTGGATGAAATGAATCTTGGGGGGCATTTTCCTCAGCCTCTGGACTTCATGCTGAAGTAGAGCCACTAGTTTCTTAAGCTGGGGGCTAAGTACCAACCATGCGTTGGGAAGTTGCAAGCATGCTTTCCTCTAGTTCAAGCTTGTGTAAAAATTAAACCAGGTCCAAGCATAGTTTTGTTTAGTTTTTAAGCTTCTGTAAAAATTAAAATCTATCCCAAGCATAGTTTAGTTTAGTTTTTAAGCAGCCTCTGGACTTCATGCTGAAGTAGAGCCGCTAGTTTGTTAAGCTGGGGGCTAAGTACCAACCATGCGTTGGGAATTTTCAAGCATTCTTTCCTCTGGTTCAAGCTTGCGTAAAAATGAAACAAGGTCCAAGCATAGTTTTGTTTAGTTTTTAAGCTTGTGTAAAAATTAAAATCTATCCCAAGCATAGTTTTGTTTTGTTTTTAAGCTTGCGTAAAAATGAAAAAAATCTCAAGCTTAGTCTTTGTTCTTTTTCATGCTCGTAAATACATGAGAATAAGTTACCGAGCTTAGTATTTGTTCTTTCTCATGCTCGTAAATTAATGAGAATGTAACCGAGTATAATTTTATCACTTTTTCGGACTCGTAAAGGTTATATGAAAAAGGAACCCCTTGGAGTTCTCTTTAAGCTCTTTTTAGACTCTATAAACATGAAAAGATTGCCGAGAGATCTTCTTCTTTTCACGCTCATTAAAGTATTTGAAGAAAATGTCTGTTGAGCGATAGTTTATCTCTTTTTCGGTCTCATCAGACTACTTTACAAAAAAAGAACTGAGAGAGTTCTCTTTTAAGTGTTTCTCTAGACTCTATAATCATGAAAAACCTCTGAGTTTACTTTCTTTTGACTCATTAAACAAACATCGAAAGGCCCATATGGGATCGAACAACTCCTTCCTAGGGTTCATTAAACATACTCTGAGGGACTCGTCCAAAGGATGAGCTTACATTACAAGCATATGTTATCCTCCTCAAGCTTGCGTAAAAATAAAGAGGTACTCGCTAAAAATGGTGGGGGAAAAATTGGGAAAGAAATGTATCTAAACCCGTATTCTCTGGAAGAGTCTCTTTTGAACATGACACCCTTTCACTCGCTTTGTGTCTAGGTTGGAAAATCCAGTTGTCTCATGATCATACTCCTTTATAAGATTACAAATCGATCTGTGATCCCTGTTGTTGAGTCAGTGTTTACAAGACAGTTGTCGTGTCGTCAATATGTTCAAAGAGAAGTTCAACCCGGAAAACCTTCTATTGCATCGGCCATTTCTGCAGTCTTTAAGCCTTCTGTTGCGTCGGCCATCCCTGTGTCAGTCCTGAATCACTTCTTAGTCTGATCTACATCAAATCTTGTTACTTGTTTCGTGTCATTGATGTGGGATACATTAAGGACCTCCTCTGACGAGTCTTTTCCTGTTGACTTCAACTTATTATCCAGGAATCAGATTTAGAAACTAATTGGTACCTTGGAACTTGCATGCCTCAATGGCAGGTTTCCTCGCTTTCGACAGTGGGTTTTCATTATTGACCCCTGATCGGGAGATTCCACCGAGTGTTCGACTTCAACTCATTAATTTACATTCGTTGGATTGTACTAGTGTACCTTGGGAGTCATTGACATTAATGGTGATTTCCCTCGCGCTTGTTAACAGTATACACTAATGACCGATAATCAAGTGGTTTCTACCATGTTCGACTTCAACACATGTATTCACATGGTTAGATTCGTACTATAGAGTGGTGGAGATGAAGACCCTGGATATTTTCTGATAGATCCAGGTTGCGTTGGAGTATATTCAGTTTGTACTGTTTCATAGATCCACATTGTATATCTGGTGGCTATGTTCAAATTTGAGTCTTTAACACATAGATACACAATGTATTTTTGGTGGCTATGTTCAGATTTGAGTCATATTGGCATGGATCCACAATGTATGTTTCGTGGCCATAACCTGTCTTACTTGACATAGATCTTTGCATATCGGCATGGATCCACAATGTATGTTTCGTGGCCATAACCTGTCTTACTTGACATAGATCTTTGCATGTCGGCATTTATGCTTTGAGTTGTTTGTATTCTAATTATGGGAATGCCTACCTCAGTGATGATATATTATTGTACTGTATTTCCTTGTTTGTTGGCAGGTTTTCGACCGACTTTTCCTTGTTCCCTTCACACATCGACAAAGTATTTCAGCTATCACTCTGTTCTAACTTCATACTTTGCGGGGCTCTCTATTACACATTATTTTCGTCATCCCTATGACCGTTAATGATGAAAACCTATCTGTTTCCTTCAGAGGGGTTAGTGGCTCGAGTTCCTGAAGAAGGAAGTCAGAAGAACTTTTCCTGAGAAAAGAGGTTGCATTTTCCTTTGTAAAAACTCTATAAAAAAGGAAGTTCATAGGTTGTTATATAGGCAGGGTGTGAGAATGCCTGATTCTCACAGGTTGCACCATAGCTGGGTTGCGAGAGGTTCACAGGTTGCTTTATAGGCAGGGTGCGAGAATGCTTACACGTGGGAAAAACGAGCATTTTCTCGAATCTCTTAGAGGGAGAAACTTCCATGGTGAGGTGGCATCCGAATGGTTTGGATCTTACTCACTTTCATGATTTAGTGGGATCATCCTAACCTCCTCACCTTATCCTCTTCAACTTATAAAAGGAGAGGAGCTCTCACGGAGAAAGTTAGCTTTTGAGCTTTCGATTTTGGAGCTTGAAGTAGGATTTGGCTTGGAATTGTTAGCTTGGTTAGAGTGGCTTTGAGATTTTCTTTGTCAAGGTAGATTGTGAGTAGCTATCAGATCCATGGTTTCAGAATCATTGGAGCAGGAAGTGTGTGGGGAACGAAGGACAATTGGAAGGGACCTTATGACATCAAGGCGATGGTTGTAATCTCTCTTTCACATTTAATATGATTCTTTCCTATAAAGCTTCTTGTGTTTTATTGTATTATTCCTTGATCACATACATAGGTTTATATTGAGTTTATGCTATTGCTATCACTTTGGTTGGTTGCATTCTTTTGCAGGTTCATCATTGTATGAGCATTGGAATGGATCTAGGATGACGATGGTGAGAGGAAGTGGTGTTTAAATAGTATGTCACCTATCCCTCTTCAGTTAATAAATTCAATATCTAAAACATAAGGAAAGCGTCATGTTCTAGTGTGTTTTGTTCTAGATCTAGGTGGATCTAGGGAGATTAATTAGTGTCCACACCTACCGATTTGTCCGATAACAAAGGTCTACAGATGAAGGTTCAACATAGAGATCTGGTAGAATTTCTACAGCCACACGCTATTCCGAAATCGACATGGGAGGTCATTTCGAGGAAATTCACTGCTGAAATGTCACTAACGGTAAAGAAGAATGACCCGATTATCATGACAGTTGACACTATGACGAATAGTTCACATTTTGTCCCTATACGTATGACGCATTAGGTGCCAAATATAGCTTGATTTTATATCAACAATATTTTGATACTGCTAGACGTACCAAAGGAATCATATCCGATAAGGAATTCGTATTTTGCAAGACAATTTGGACGAGTTCCTAAGAGGTCTTTGGAACACCGTTGAACTTTAATACAATATGCCCTTGAGATAGATAGGCTGACCGAAGGAACAAATCAATTTTGGAAGGTTGTGTTGCGTATGTGTGTGTTGGACCAACAAAAACATTGGGAATAGTTTTGGTCGCTGACCGAGTTTGCGTGCAACAACATCCATCAAAGCACCATTAATATGGCACCATTTGAGTTTCTTGATGGGCAACCATGTCAGATGCCTTTGAGTTGGGATAGACTCGAGAATGGGGTCTTGGTCGGACCATAAGAGATCCAAGAATTGAATGAACATTTACAAACGACACGTAAGGGGATGGATGAAGCGCAGGATTGGCAGAAGGGTTTTTTGATGCGCATCGCATCGACCATAATTATGAATGGCCTAACGTCTAGTCGTGCCTCATTCTTTGAGGTATTGCGCGATGTTTATCTTGTATCCATGTGTGACTTTAGGTCAGTGATCATATGCATGTGATTGACTTGAGTTATTGGCGGATGTTGGGAGAGGGTGCACTCATGGAAGAACAAATCCACTTTCTGGACCATTGCATTTGATAGTTACGGCGTCGAAATGTTGATCGAGTCAAGGTTCAGTACGAAAATTGTAGTCCATACTCACCTACCTCGGAGGACGCATAAGATATGCGTCAACAATTTCCATTTTGGTTTGATGGCTAGACATTTAGATATTGTCACATACTTTATTTCTGGATTTGTATACTTATGGCTACATGATCAACCTCGAAAATTGACTCCAAGAGAAGATGTCAAGGGTGGAGGAAGGGGGCATCGCGGAACGAATGACGGGTTCCCTCGCAAAAGAGAGACCAACCATTAGATGTGCTATCACATACAACATCTGAATTTTATTTCAAAGTTAAATACACATAAAATTGATAGAAGTCCTTTTCTACATGTGAGAGGTATACCAAAATCTATTATGCCTTTCGTTTTATCAAGATTGTTACCAACACATAGATGTTTAACAAAAGAATATAATTACCCTGAATAAAATATATAAATATGTTTAGTTGAGGAAATGTTCAAGAGGTTATTAAAAAAAAATGTAATCTTTTCCATCGAACACTCACACTCTGAGAAAATTACAGATATTCAGGATATAGATAATAATGACAATGGGATTGATAATAGTAGTGAGAATATTATTGGAAGAATTTTAGTAAAATTGTTAGATAAAAGAGGTCTCTTATCCTTCAAATGAAGAGTATTTTACATTAATTTAGTTTTTATCTTAGATTATTATTATTATTATTTTATAAATGATGAATTAACATTTTGAAAATTTAATATAATATTATTAAATTTTTTATTTATAATTCAATTAAAAATATATTGATTTTTTTTTCTCTAAATTTAAATTTTATACTCATTTTATAAATTTTAACACATTAATGAAATTTGTTTTAAATACATTAATAAAAAAACCATAAAAATTTGAATAGTTCAATCATATTTAATCAACTATATTTGTTTTATAAATTCTAACACATTAATCAAAACAACTTTTAACACATTAATGATATAAAAACCGTAAAAATGTAAATAGTTTCAATTAACTATATTTATGTATCAAACACTAAATTATATGTGAAAAATGAATAATAAAATATTGTGATTTATTGAAGTAAATAATGATAATGAATATAAATATTATTTTTTAATGTATGCTTTTCAACTTAACTAAATTTAATAGACAAAATATATTTTTAACTAAAATCAATTTCTAATTAATTTCATAATAAATTTAGGTGTTGGGTAAAATTAGATTTTTTTAGAAAGAGAGAATGTATAACTTTATGATATTGAAAAAACAACAAAATGAAAAACATTTTATTTTAAAATGTTTTTCCTATACACATTAAAGTTTAATTTTAAAATATTTACAAAATCAAGAATCTTCTAAATTTACATGAAAATATCTCTTTTAAATTTTCCAAAATGAAATAAAGTAAAATTGATTTGAATGAATAATAATCATCATCATCAACATCTTAATTGTTATATAAAATTATTATCTTTAAATGATAATCATTATAATTAACATTGCAAGTTTTTTATTCTCCTTATTATATGAATTAAACTTAATCTCTAAATCTAAAAAATAAATTCTAAATGTTCACATTTTATTTTTGATATTTTAAACAACACCATATTTTATAATTTTTATACTACTATCCCAATATATAATTTATTAAAAATACTAGTTTTTTACATTAATAAAAAAATATAAAATGTTTATAATTTAATTTTTTTATAAGACATATATTCTTAATCAATAATCTTTTAAACATTAAAATTGTATTTTTTGTTTTTTTTAATATTCAATATATTAAATACACAATTAAAATAAATTCATACGAATATATTTTGTTTCTGAGGAAAAGAATAATAACTTAGCACACTACACAATTAAAATAAATTCATACCAATATATTTAGCCTTTGAGGAAAAGAATAATAACTTAGCACACTTCCATTTGGATAATCGCTCAACTCCATTTAGGAAAAGAATAATAACTTAGCACACTTCCATTCGGATAATAGCTTAACTCCATTTTACATATTCTTAACGATAAAGAAAAGTATAATAAGATTTAAAAAAAATAACAGTATTAGAAGCTAAAACTAAGAGACATAACAGTAGTAGAAGGTGACGATAAGGCAAACGTCTACGAGACCCTGTGGCTAAATTGCCTATAGAAAGATGCAATCTATCCAATCTTCACGAGAACAATAGATGGTCTTGCAGGCATCAACAATGACGACATCATCAGTCAACGGAGCTTAGTAAATGTTCATGTCTGAACTATCGCCTCCTAAATATTCGATAACCCAAGTTCCCACAATACGTTCCTCGGCCCATTCCAACTGAACCAAAAACCCTGGAATGGAGTTTACTGACCAATTTGTATCAAATATTTTCAGGGCATCTGGCGAAGATAACAATTCTTTCGATTGTCTACAAACAGTCCTCATTTTCGCAAAAACACGCACGGGCAACCTGGCTAAAATCTTAAGCAGCAAATCTTGTGGGAGGGCTTCCCAAATCTCCGCTTCCATGAGAATGTCGGTCCCCGGCTCCCACTGCTCGGGGAGGGATTGCCAAATCTCTGGTTCCATCTCCATGTCCATGGTGTCGTCAAAGTCTCTTCACTCACAAATACATCGAACCCTTTCTTTATTTTAGTTTTAAGCTATTTATACTACTTTGCATCTAAAAAACGGAACGTAACGGTAACAAAGATTTGTGGAGCCTTCACAACTGTCAACCGTTGGATCGACGCGGGCTTTGGCCAGATCGGACTAGAGATTGGTGTTACATGTTTGCTTCGCATAGCTCACATCAACTTCATTACTGATATTCAAATCCGATCCAAACCCATGTTATATAAAAAGTTTTATCAGGAAAAAGAAATATATTCTTTATAATAAGCTTTAATTATTTTTCAATAATCCATATTTTAGAGATCCATCCAACCGAGTTGAAAATTGATACTCATCTATTTTTCATATTAAATATTTACTAGCACAGCCACTCAAAATCGTGGCTGATGAACGCCGAAAGGCGCGGAAAGACGGGGGAGCGGGGATGAAAAGACGGGGGAGCGGGGATGAAAGGAAAGCGTGGAAAAATTGAGCTCACGCTGTAGAGGACGCTTTAAAAAATCCTCCAATTTTCTCCTCATTAAATAAAATTTCCCCTCATTACTTTCAAGTCAAGTCAATACACTCCTTTCTCTGTAATTGCCTTGCAATTTCCTTCTGTGTAATTAATTGCCTTGCGATTTCCTTCTGTGTAATTGCCTATGGTAGTTTTTCCCCGCAGTGTTTTATATTGTAGTTTTTCTCTCTTTCCAACTCAGAGTTTGAAGCGAGCGACTTTTCGACGATTGAGTGGTGGGGCACAGAGATGAAAGGAAAGCTTGGGAAAATTGTTCGATAACTTTACTGAAATTCCCCCGATTTTTTCGCCATTAAAGTCATGTCAATATGGACAGTTCACGATTTGGAGGAAAATCCTCCAATTTTCTCTTCATTGAAGAAAAATTTCACCCGATTACTTTCAATTCAAATCAATACACTCCTTCTCTGTAATTGCCTTGCAATTTCCTTCTGTGTAATTGCCCGATTTTTTCTGCGAAGTCAAATCAATACAGACAGTTCGAGGTTAAAGGAATACTCCGATTTTCTCTTTATTTAAGAAAATTTCGCCCGATTTCTTTCACGATACTCATTTCTCAAGTCAATCCACTCTTTCCTCTATAATTACTTTGCACTACCACAGTCGCAGAGTGGCTGGTGAATGTCGAAATAAGACGGTTGGGCAATCCATGTACAGTTGAAACGCATATAGAGCTTAGGAAATCCAAAAATTAAATGTGGTAATTCCAAAGCTTAATCAGTGAAACGTGATAATCATATGGTGGTACAGTAATTTCTTAATATGATTAGGTAAATGTTAAAAAGTAAACACATTAACTGATGCATTCAAAAATACAAGGAAGTTATGAAGAGTAAATCACATTCATTGATTTGGGAGGATGACTAAGAATATGCCAGCATCTTCAATTGTTAACCATCCAATTAGAATTTTAGATTAAAAGGTGATTAATTGTGCCCATCTCCAATAGGTATACGCCTTTCCGAGTAATAATATCATATATTTTAGTGTCTTACATATCATTTTGTAATATAAACTAATAAAAATGGCTTAAATATCATTTCGTAATATAAACTATTAAAATTGCACCATATAAAATTATACAATCCATACTCATAATATAAATTAAAACTAAACATATACAAGAAAAAGTATTAATGTCATATCAAATAATATACTACATTTTAATGTCTCACACTAAAAATCTCATATCTAATAATATACTACAGGACGCCACAAATATTCGCGATGTGGTTTCAGGTGAGGATGCGCGATGCCTCCCTCCAGTAGCACTTGTATGCATTGGGTTTGACCGGGTCCTTCCAGGAAAATGTCAGAGGCCTTGACTAATTGTATGTACAAAGATAAGGCCATGGTGCCTATACCCCTGAGGGTCCACAGCACGCCCCAGCGAGTACTGGTCTTCTTCATGGAAAACTCTAGAAGATTAAGTTGTTGATTTCACGAGTGTCAGGGACGGCTTAGCCCAGTTACGACCTCCAACACGAAGGTCCGCATATGTGGTCTTCATCTAAAGGGGAGTGCTCTTCTATGGACGAAGATGCTCCTACCTCAGATATGCATGGTCGTCGAAGCCATGTTAGGGGGAACAGTCCAGGGAATGGTTCCGAGAGATGTAATTGTCAGAGGAATTCATGGAGCATCATATCGATGAGTTCAGAGCCTTACGACAGGGCAGTCGTATAGTGTCGAATTATGAGACCAGATTATGGAGCTACTTTGGTGTGCCCTGCATCTGAACACGAAGAAGCTGGAGATCAGCAAGATTGTGACTGGCCTTAACTCCATATTTCATGTGAAGGTGGAGATCAGCAAGATCGTGACCGACCTTGATCTCATATCAAATAATATACTACATTTTAATGTCTCACTAAAAATCTCATATCTAGTAATATACTAGAGGACGCCACAGATATTCGTGATGTGGTTCCAAGGGAGGAGGTGAGACGCCTCTAGTACTACCTGTGCCAAAGGGGTCTGACCCCCGAGGAGAAGAAGAAATCTTGAGCATGATTAGATTGTCGTGCGAGATGCATTGTGTCTGACCGGGTCCTTCGAGGGAAATGTCTAAGGCCTTGACTAATCATATGTACTAAGATAAGGCCATGGCACCTATACCCCTGAGGGTCCACAACGTGCCCCAACAAGTA
The DNA here is from genome assembly GCA_009831015.1 of Picea engelmannii. NCBI lineage: Eukaryota > Viridiplantae > Streptophyta > Pinopsida > Pinales > Pinaceae > Picea > Picea engelmannii. The sequence continues at coordinate 840,441 of ML780491.1, read as the reverse complement.
CTAGTCTCCTTCAGGGATTCTAACTATAGTGCAACTGTGACTAGTATAGAGAGGGTAATAAAAAAAAATTGTTTTCAGGAAAGACACCGTGTCGGTACCAAAATTGAGGGTTATACTCTTGACAATGACGAATCTTGAGACATAATGGCTAAATTTACTTACCACCCAACAAAGAATGGAGAAGTTTTGATCTTATGTGAAGCTCATAGAGCAGTGTACATGGTTAATTGAGGAGTCATGAAGACAAGGACCAACCTTAAGTGTTTATTCTTCTGGAAGGGATACAGGCGAACATCGCCAACTGTGTGGCAAGATCTCTGGAAGGTTGGCAAGTGAAGGTTGAACATATACATCTCGTAGGATCGCTATAGCCACACGCTATTCCAAAATCGACATGGGAGGTCATTTTGACATAATTCACTGTTGAAATGTTGCTGACGGCAAGGAGGAATGACCTGATTATCATGACAGTTGACACTCTGACGAATAGTTCACATTTTGTCCCTATGCGTATGATGCATCAGGACCAGATATAGCTAGAGTTTATATCAACAAGATTTTGAGACTGCCAGACATACCAAAGGAATCATATTCGATAAGGGATTCCTCTTTTGTAAGACAATTTGGATGAGTTCCCAAGAGGTCTCGGGAACACCATTGAACTTTAGTACAACATGTCCTTGAGATAGATACATTGACCAAAGGAACGAACCAATTTGGGAAGGTTGTGTTGCGTATGTGTGTGTTGGACCAACTGAAACGTTGGGAATAGTTCTGGCCGTTGGCTGAGTTTTCGTGCAAAAACAACCATCAAAGAACCATTAAGATGGCACCATTTGAGTTTCTTGATGGGCGACCATGTCAGATGCCTTTAAGTTGGGATCGACTCGAGAATGTAGTTCTAGTCATACCAGAAGTGATTCGAGAATTGAAAGAACATTTACAAATGATACGAAAGGGGATGGATGAAGCGCAGGATTGGCAGAAGGGTTTTTCAATGCGCATTGCATCGACCATAATTATGAAGGACCTAATGGCTAGCCGTGCCTCATTCTTTGAGGTGTTGCATGAGGTTTATATTGTATTTGTGTGTGAGTTTAGGTCAATGATCCTACACATGTGATTGAATTGAATTATTGGCGGATTTTGGGAGAGGGAGTGCTCACGGAGGAGCCAATCCACTTTCTGGACCATTGCATTCGACAACTATGGCGTCAAACTGTCGATCGGGTCAAGGTTCAGTACTAAAATTGTAGTCGATAGTCATCTACCTCGGAGGACGCATATGATATGCATCGACAATTTCAATTTTGGTTTGATGGCTAGACATTTAGATATTTTTGCATTTGTATACTTATGGCTACATGCTCGTCCTCGACAACTGACTCCAAGAGAAGATGTCGAGAGTGGAGGAAGGGGGCATCATCGAACGAATGATAGGTTCCCTCGCAAAAAAGAGACCCACCATTAGATGTGCAATCATATACAATATCTTAATTTTATTTCAAAGTTAAATACACATAAAATTGATAGAAGTCCTTTTCTACATGTGAAAGGTATACCAAAATCTGTTATGCCTTTCATTTTATCAAGGTTGTTACCAACAAATAGATGTTTAACACAAGAATATAATTATATTGAATAAAATATATAAAATATGTTTACTTGAGGAAATGTTGAAGAGGTTATAAAAAAAAAATGTAAGATTTTCTATCGAACACTCACACTCTGAGAAAATTATTACAGATGTTCACTATATAGATAACAATGACAATGGGATTGATAACAATAGTGAGAACTACCAAAACACTCACTATAAATCATTGATGTGAATATAATCAAGTATGGCAAAGGTGTCATAAATCCCACTACAAACGGTAACATGGTAATACATAATACAATGACAAGTTTGTAACAAGCATAATCCTACTCCGAACATTCTGGTAAGGCGAACACTTGGTCACACGTACCAATACCTTTTCAAAAGGCATAATATATATATATATATATATATAAAAGAATTGAACTTATATTTGGATTATAATTCTTCATAAAATACAAAAATACATATTTCTATGCACACCCATACAGCTAATCACAAATAAATAATTATACACAAATAAATAATTATAGAATAAATACTTAGCATTTAAATTTAATAGAAAAAAAAGATATCATATTATACTCCAAATACATCATTATGAACATTATGAATGACAAAATATAATAACTTTCAAGAAGGATATAACTATGAGACTGGTATAGATCTATGAACTAAATTAGGAACTAGTTTTTTTCAACATGCTTGTTAAAAACTTTTATATATATATATATATATATATATATATATATATATATATATATAATTTTAAAATCTTTGAGTAAATGTTATTTTTAATCAACAAATTATAGTGATTAAAAATAACATTTACTCAAAGCTTATATATATATATATAAAATTTTAAAATCTTTGAGTAAATGTTATTTTTAGTCAACAAATTATAGTGATGATGGTAATGATAACAATCATGGATATCTATTAATATCAAAATTGGTTTATCAAAAATTCTAGTAATTGACAATTAAAAAAAGAGACAATACTGTGTAAAAAAATTTAAATTTTCAAAGATAATTTTAACGATGATGAGGTGATAATGATTAAAAAATTAGTCTAAACAAGGTAAATAATTACTTGGAATTCTTTAGAATTTTATTTTTGTTATCTAAAAGCATTAAGAGAATCCTTCCAAGATCATGAGAGTTTTGTTGATTTAAAAGGTAATGAAGGTTGATAGTGCTACAAATCGTTTGAAAATGATATCTAATCTATGTATATCATAAAAAATTTAAGAGAAAGTGCTTTTAACAAAATATGTGATGGTTGTAAATATCCATTTTTAATAAGAATAACATTCACTATTATATTTTAATATTTCATGATAAAGGAGTTTTGTTATCCTTCAAATGCGGAGTATTTTATATTAATTTAGTTTTTAGCTTTGGTTATTGTTATTATTATTTTATAAATGATGAATTAATATTTTGAAAATTTAAAATAATATTATTAAATTTTTTATTTGTAATTCAATTAAAAATATATTGATTTTTTATTTTCTGAATTGAAAATAATTTTATGGATTTTACACTTGTTTTATAAATTTTAACATATTAATGAAATTTGTTTTTAATACATTAATGAAAAAAATCATAAAATTTTGAATAATTAAATTATATAATAAACTATATTTGTTTTATAAATTTTAACAGATTAATCAAAACCAATTTTAACACATTAATGATATAAAAACCATAAAGATGTGAATAGTTTCAATTAACTATATTTATGTATCAAACAAAATAAATTATATGTGAAAAGTGAATAATAAAATATTATGATTTATTGAAGTAAATAATTATAATGAATACAAATATTAATTTTTAATTGTATGTTTTTCAATTTAATTAAATTTAATAGACAAAATATGTTTTTAAATAAAATCAATTTCTCATTAATTTCATAATAAATTTAGGGGTTGGATAAAATTAGAATCTTTAGAAAGAGAGAATGTATAACTTTATGATATTAAAAAAACAATAAAATGAAAAAAAAAATATTTTAAAATGTTTTTACTATACACATTAAAGTTTATTTTTACAATATTTATAAAATCAAGAATCTTCTGAATTTACATGAAAATCTCTTTTAAATTTTCCAAAATAAAATAAAGTAAAATTGATTTCAATAAATAATAATCATCATCATCAACATTTTAATTGTTATATAAAATTATTATCTTTAAATGATAATCACTATAATTAAAGCATACTAAAAAACACAGTAGCTAAATTGCCTATAGAAAGATCCAATCTCTCCCATCTTCTAGGAGAAGATTAGAGGCTCTTGCAGGCATCACAATGATGACATCATCAGACAAAGGAGCTTTGTAAATGTTCATGTCTGAACTATCTCCTCCTAAATATTCGATAACCCAATTTCCCACAATACCTTCCTCGTCCCATTCCAACTGAATCAAAAACCCTGGAATGGAGTGTACGGACAAATTTGTATCAATTATTTGCAGGGCAACTAGGGAAGATATCAATTCTTTCCATTGTCTTCAGAGATAACAGAGTTTTGTATCAATTATTTGCAGGGCAACTAGGGTAGATAACAGAGATTTGTGGCGCCTTCACAACGGTGGGATCGACGCGGGATTTTGCCAGATCCAACTTGATATTCGTGTAACATGTTTTCTTCTCATAGCCCACATCAACTTCCTTAATGATATTCAAACCCGATCCAAACATACTTTATATAAAAAGTTTCATCATAAAAAAACAATGTATTCTTTATAATAAGCTTTAATTATTTTTCAACAATCAATATTTAAGAGATCCGTCCAAGGGTTGAAAATCGACATCCAGCTTCTTTTCATATTAAATATTTTTAATGTCATATTTAATATCAATCAGATTTGAAAGAAAGAATTTTGGAGAATTATCGAGGTTCCAAAATTAACATGTACTAATCAGATTTGAAAGACAGAATTTTGGAGGCTGCAAAATTAGATTTGTAATATAAGGAAAATTAGATTTGTAATATAAGGAATTAGTGGGAAAATTACAGAAAGGTAATTTGGAGCAGAAAATTGAATAATACAAGCTAGATAATGATGAAATTCTCATGTACATGACTAGAATTTTTGTACCAAATTATGAGGAATTGAAAAACATGATATTGTGAGAAATGCATAATGTACCTTATGCTCGGCACCCAGGTTATCAGAAAAGAGCCAATATCATTGGCCATGAATGAAGAAAGAAGTTGTTGATTTTATTGTCAAATGTTTGGAATGTCAAAAGGTAAGAGCTGAACATAGACACCTAGTTGGTTTCTACAACCATTACCCATTCCTCAGTGAAAATAGGGAGTTGTAACAATGGATTTCATCACCAAACTGCCCAGAACAAACAAGCAACATGATTTTATCATGGTAGTAGTGGATAAGCTTACTAAAGCTTCCCATTTTATTCTAGTTAAGCTCACTCACAATGCAACCAACATTGTTGATGTTTATATGAGACACATGTCCATTGTTGAAGTGTCGATCCATGATGCTAAGTCGACCTCCCACTCCATTTCTTTCAGTTCTAGAGGTGCATTGTGCTACTTATGACACATGAAAAGATCAATATGCTACAGACCCCGACTTTCAAGAGGTTTGGGAAGCTTTGCAAAGTCCCACAATGATCAATCAAACCCCCTTCTTAGACTACACTATTCGGGATAGGTGGCTATATAAGTTGAATTTCCTATGTGTTCCACACTCAGAAGACCGCCTCTTGCTCATTAGGGAGGCGCATGCTTCAGCCTATGGGAGCCACATCGGGACCACAAAGACCATCCAACATCTGCAACACCATTTTCATTGGCCTTCCATGCAACCTCAAGTTGAAAAAATTATCAGAGCTTGTGCATTATGCTCACAATCCAATCCATCCAACCAGAAGCATGGGTTGTATCAACCATTGTCACTTCCTTCTCAGCCTTGGAAGTCGATATCAATGGAATTCCTTAGTGGACTTCCAACAACACAAAAGAAGCATGATGCAATATGGGTAGTGGTATGCCACTTTAGCAAAATGGCACTTTTTATCCCATGCACGAAGACTACTACAGCATCGCAAACAACGAAACTCTACTTCTGATAGGTCTGTTCCCATTTTGGCCTCCCAAGCACTATTATCTCACACAGAGATTCTCGCTTCCACAACACATTTTGGAATACCATATGGGCGCTACTGGGGTGTCACCTCAAGTTTTCTACTGCATTCCATACTCAAACGGATAGCCAAACATAGATTGTCAACATAGTCTTTGTTCACGCTCTCTGAACTCACTTTGGGAGAAGAAAACAATGGGACAATTACTTGCACATTCTACAACATAGCTACAACAAGGAAACACATTCTTCTACAGGATTTTCACTTTTTGAAATTTGCTTGGTATTCCAGCCAACATCTCCAGCCGAGCTCCCACTCACTTCGGCTCCTCAAGGTACCTTCCATCAATAGCAGGAACAACTTTCAACTCAATGATTTCTCCAACAAATTGCACAATGCCACAGTGCAGTAACAACAACACTCAAAGCAGCCCAAGATCATGCCAATCAGTGCCATGACAAACAAAGAACCTTCATGTTCTTTCAACCGGGGAATCAAGTCTGGTTACACTTGGATAATCACTTCAAAGTGCATCATCACAAGCTTCTGCCAATTAGATATGGTTTGTATACAATCCTCGACAAGATTGGAGAAAAAACATATAGGTTGGTTATGCCACCACAACTTGGAATCCACAATGTCATTAATGTAAATCACTTAAAGTTATTTGATCCTTCCCTCTTGATAGAACCAGTCACCATCACTCATCCAGTGGACAACATTCCCAATTTCCAACTCCCATTGGCCAAAGACACTATACTGGACACTCAGAGTCGCTTTACAAGACGCCAGACTTACATTTTACATTTGGTATCCCGCCAAGGCCAACATCTAGCTCAAGCAAAGTGTATCACAACTGTTGCATTGCACAACAAGTTTCCACATCTTCTCTTGGAAGTTGAGACACTTCCATATCTAAACAGGGAGGAATTGGGCCAAGGAAGCCACCTAGGGGAACGCCCACCTAGGTCTCACAAGTCAATCACCTAGGCACAACACTTCTTCACCTTTTGATGATGAATTAAATATATGTAAAATATATGGTTCCCTCAGTATATAAGGTGAACCGAGACTAAAATAAATCAATCTTACATTTTCTTCTAAAGCTATGTGTCTTGGTTGTTTTATTTTCTGAGTTTGCATTTTACATTTACGGAAATTTCATTTTTAGGTTTTTTGAAGAATAACAATTGTTCCTTCCTTCAAGGTTGCCTCTAGGTGACTCTATTTATGTGCTTCCACTTCTGAGAGAAATATTATCCCATTAGCTAGCCACTCTCTCATGGATCAACTCGTTTCCTTCAAGTTTTCTGAAGCAGAAGGGAGGGTGCACCAACTGGGGCTTCTGCCCTTATTGATTTCTTCTTTGCTGGGATGAAGTGAGTGTGCCCTCTTCCATGGTTGCACTTTTCTTCTCCCACTGATTCTCGAAGATCATTCTGAGATTTCCAAAGCCTCTTGGGCACTCTCAGGTCATTCTAGTTTGGATCCCCATTGCTTGGTCACCTAAACTAATGGTGCGCCCCTGTTCAAATTTGCACCCCTGAGGAGAGTTTGGTCAGAAGTTGGGTTATGTCTTGCGTGGTCACCTTCTCCTATAAATTTCCTTCTTAGGTATATCACTTGTTCATAAAAAATAAATCATTAACTCTCTAAAATTCTCGGGAACAAAATAAAAATTTAGTCTAAGATAATTTTTTGGCGTAGGCATCCAAAAAAAACTCCTCATCATCTCTTTTCACATTGAACCCTAGTGGCTAATGCACTAATGATCTTAAGTCAAGTTTTCCAAAACATTAAGGTAGGGAGATACCTGTGAAGAATCCAATGTCAAGGTTACTTTGACCTCTTGAGCCACCTAAACCTCTTTTCTTTTGAGTTTACTTTGATTTTCCAAACAAATTGAATAATATATATAATATATGTGTTTTTTAAAAATAATATAAACTTTTTCCTTTTTCTAAAATACATCATTCTCTTTTAAATACAAATATTTATGTGATAAAATAAAAATAAAGTGACCTAATAAAATACATAGTTGTTAACCTATCTTATAAAGTGATTTAGAAATGGTAAAAAGAAACATTAAAAAAGAAACATTAAAAAAGACATAAGTTGAGAAAAATGTTAGAGATAAAAGCCAATTAAATATGGCATCAGCGGGTAAGGAGCATGTGGTTTGTATTCTGCGCATCAACGTTTTTCGTTCGTTGTCAATTGATATTTCACATTACTGTTATTTAAGGAAAAAAACTCTTAAACATAAAATAACAAAGATAAATTTTCATATAATTTATAATTGGTAAGAAATGATATATTTTAAAAACATACAACTGCACATACATTTTATTCTATAAAATATTGAAAACTCACTCAAATGCATCATTAATGTTAACAATACTTGATATAAGTTTTATCAAGTAATTACTCACTTTTTGAAATTTATTTGAACTTAAAAAAAAAAAACTCATTAAAAATCTATTTTAAATTAAAAAATTATTATAACTATGTCAATTATCAATTTAAATAATAAAAACATCTAATTCTTTAAATCTTAAAACAAGAAACATCGCATTTACCATAATCTCTCTTCAAAGCCCATTCACCTCATCTCTCCTTGTAGGAAATCACGAATGGTGACATCTATCATATATATTCACAAAACAAAGAAAATATTTTCAATAAAAAAGAATGAATGCATCTATATCCATATATATATAACACAATTTTCAAATGTGGTCTCATTTACCATGTCCCATTTACCATATGCTATCTTCAAATAGCTTATGCTTATAAGGGATCATGAATAGTGATTTCTATAATATGTATCATCAAAATAAGAAAGTATTTTCAATACAAAATACAATGTCCTAAGGTTTGACACAACGTTCCATTTACCATATTCTCTCTTTAAATAATCTACCCTAACTTACCCTTATAAAAGATGATGGATAGTGAACTCTATGATATGTATCACCAAAATAAGAATGTATTCTCAATTCAAAATATATACATATTTTAAAAAAAATATGTAAAATATAAAAAACAAATACAGTTGAATACACATTTGAAGTTAGGGATGGATGACAATATAAAAAATATATATTTTTTTAATTCATTATTATTTTTAAATTTAAAGTTTTATATTTTAAAATTCATTATTATTTTTAAATTTAAAGTTTTATATTTTAAAATTATTTACTTTGTAAAAAAAACTATATAATTTATATAGTTTTATTTATTTAATGATGTTTTTTTAGATTAGTTTGAAAGAGATGTATACTTTTTAGATGTCTAATATTTTTTATATTCAATATGGAGTTGACACTTACCATTTAAAAAATTATTAATAAATCAAAATTTATCTAAATATAGACTATAAATAAAATATTTTAATATCCACCTTAAATAAAATAAATTTATCTAAACTATATCCTTAACAAAATCTGGCAGCTTTTAATTGGATTCATTCTTTGGCAAATATGAAAGGAGCAGAGTAGACGAATCTTCAAATTAGCCACCAGGAATTGGCAAGAAGTCTAGACTACAATCCATTCCAATATCAACGAAACATTTTTTTGGTATCCTTGGACGGACCATGACTTAAACTGCCCAATGAATGAGTGTCACATCCTTAATTCCTGGCAAATCAATCTCCACCTCCCTCTCGCCATATCCTCCACTGTCTTCACCGTATGTCAAGCCCCACTCAATGGGAGTGTGGGCACGTAGGATTCCATAAATTAAATTTTGATGGGGCCTACAAAGGAAATTCAGAACATGCACGACACAGAGCATTCATCCGCAACAACAAAGGAGATATCCTTCACATCATCACTGGAAATATTGGGAACAACACCAACAACGTTGCCGAAATTTGGGGACTTCTGTGTGGTCTACAAATGGCCAAAGCTCAAGATATTTTCCCCATTATTGCAGAAGGTGATTCTCAAATTGTGATGTAGGAGAATCGTTGGCAAGCACACGGAGTAGGACCACTCATCTTCTAAGAATATTTTCGGAATATCAACACTATCGGTCACAACAGATATTTTGAGGCATGCTTGAAATATGTGCTGGAACAATATTTTGAGACACACTTGAACTCAATGCCATAATAATCTTTTGAGGCACGCTTGAACGCAACGCCGGAAAAATCCTTTGAGACATGCTTGAATGATAGCGAACGAAGTGGGAGTTTCCACTACGGCTCTGGAATGCGACTGGACTAGTATAGTCGTAGGTTAGGTTTTGGAGTAGACAAGTAGTGGGGGGGAGCCCTAAGAACCCTCTGAGATAAATAGAGGTTTTGTAAGCCCGAATGAGGCTAGAGAAAAGTTAGTAGGAGATTTCTGAGTTTTCGGTTTTTGTTTTTTTTATTACAGTTGTAGCCATTTTCACTTTTGAATATAACAGAGGAAAAATGACTCAATGCATGGTGTGGACATTGTTTCCAATTCCCTGTTACTGTGTTTTCATGAATGAATGAATGAATTTCGTTATGAGTAGATGGAACTGTGAATGTTAGAATACGTTTCAATTGTTTCTCTTCTGTCGAGTGGTGCAAGGTGTGCACATAGGACGCAAGGAGTGCATTAAAGGGATCTGTTTCGGTTTTGAATATCAGAAGATATAGCATGGAACATTCCCTTTACAAGGAGCGTAAAGTGATTGTTGTAAGCTGTACACAGTCATTCGCAGGAACTCAAACCTACGCAAGAATCTGTTTCAAAGTGTGCATAGAGAAAAGGGAGAACCTTGGGAGGGTGAGAGGAATTTGTCTTTGATAAATCCTTCGGATCTAAGTTATCGAAATTCCTAAAATGCAAGGAGTGCACGAAAATTCAAAGTCTTCACGAGACCAATATCAGGAGAAATAACACTTTTCATAAGTGTGGACAAGATCCAATAAATGGACTCGCAGGAAGGATAAAGGTCAAAGAATTTGAATATTTCAAAAATCTTCTAAGTCTGAAGAAAGCGTAAACTCAGGGGGAAATATTTGGACCGTCCGATCAGCATCAAGACAACGAGGAGAAATCACAGAGGAGGAAATATCTCAACCGTTCGGTCTGAGTGAAAAATAATCATAGCCGCACGATCAAGGTAAAGTGAACTACCGATAAACCTTGAAAGTACACAGGAGGAGTGCGGTTACGAAATTCCAAAATTATCGAGGTCGTCCATTGCCAAGGAGGACACGTGGTGAGAGATCGACGCTTCGCTGACTCGCAAAGTGGAAAGGTCAAAGGGAAGAGTTGTGAGGATTTGTGAAATATGAGTTCATGACTTGATCATAGCTATCGATCGAAGGAATATCTTGGATCGTATATCTGGTCTTGTTCACTCAGGAAATCAAAAGTGAGATTTTTGGGAACTCGCGAAATCTGAGTTCGGGACTTGATTTGTGTCATCAGATCGAGGAAGGATCTGGACCATTTATTCATTTCGGGAGAAGGAGATATTAGGATTTCATAGATCGGGATAAGGGAGGTGAGCAGTCCTCTAGCTTCACAAAAATTGAAGTCCCGATATGCGAAACGGGGATCATGACCGTTGGATCGAGGGAATTGTGGGTCGTGGATCTGATGCAAGCTGAGTTTGGGAGTTAGGAACTCAGGAATACAAAGGTAGAAAACTTCTAGGAATGCAATATGTGAAGTCACAATGCGTCTTTCGATTGGGCGACTGGTCATAGCCTTGGTCATGTAAAGAGAGGGGCTAGCATGCACTAGGCTCCTTTCAAGATTTCAGAGGTTGGGAGAGTCGGGGTGACTCACATGTAGGGACCCGATATGAAAAGTCTTGAAACATATTTTGAGTTAGGCGAGTAGTCATAGCTGTGGTCGCAATAAGGAAGGGCCTCAGCGAGAGAAGAGATAGAGGATGGTTTGGCATTGAAGTTGAACAAGCGCTCAAAAGAGAACCTGTGGGTCTCATATGACCCGTGGATTTGGGGAAGGGACCTTTATAAGTGGGTTTGGAGTCTAGCATAGACCCAAAGTGTTGATCCGACTCAGTTACTTGATCTATCCTAGACTGGGAGGTTACACATCCCTTAGGAGAGAAGGGGGGGTTTGTATCAGGTGGTATCAGAGAACCAATTTTTCTTGCAGACAGTAGGCAAAGGAGAGGAGACAAAAGGAACTCAAATTTGTACTCTGTGTGTGACAGATAGTGAACACAATGCCACTGAGGAGATGAGTGGAACCACCTTTGGCCAATCGAGTTGTAGAAAGGGAGACGCGATAAATCCATGCAAGATTAGAGGCGATGGAGGCAGTGCAGAGATGAGAACTTGATGCTGGAGATGTTAGCGATGCAGAGAGCGAAGTGTTGTGGGAGAGAATTTTTCCGAAGAAGCTGCAAGTGAGGATGTTACCAAAGAACTATTTCTAAGAGAAGTATTTAGATTGGGAGGAAGAGCCAAGATAGAAGTCCCAATGTATCAAGGCAATTTAGATGTTGAAGAGCTGCTGGATTGGATAAGATCCATGGATAAACATTTCGACTATGAAGAGGTCGATGAAGAGAAAAGGGTCAAGCAAGTTGTCATTGGGCTAAAAGGACATGCAACACTGTGGTGGGATGAACTGCAGGATGAGAGGAGAAGCAAGGAAAAACAAAGATAAAGAATTGGGACAAAATGGTAGCCAAGATGAAGGCTAAGTTCATGCCCAAAGATTATCAGATCAATCTGTTCAGGAAGATGTAGAGCCTGAGATAAAAGGGTATGACAGTTAAGGAGTACACAGAGGAGTTTGATAGGCTAAACATTAGAACTGGACAAAAGGAGAGAGATGAAGAAAAAGTTTCCAGATATATAAATGGCCTAAGATATGAAATCCAGGATGAGCTCAGCGTGATGTCAGTAAGGACAGTGGAGGATGCTTATCAGTTTTCACTAAAGGCAGAGGAGAAGTTGGTCAGGAAATAAATCCAGCAAGGAAGAGGTAAGATTCCAACCTCAAGCAAAGGAAAGGGATTTACCCATGATAGAGCACATAAGTCTAAGGATGATACTGAGAAACCAAATAGTCACTTGGAAAGAGGAGGAAGTTCCCGAGGAAGACAAGGAGGTGGAAGAAGTTCTTTTAGAGGAAGAGGAAGAAGAGGAGGAGGAGAATTAAGATGTTATGCATGTGGAAAGATAGGGCACATGTCTTGGGAATGTCCCGAGAAAAATATATAGGGAGGAGGTGAAGCTCACATTTCAGAAGCACAGAGAGGGAATGTTGAAGCGAAAGGAGCAGAGGATGGAAGATTCCTGATATCGAGGAAGGTTCTCTTAAAACTAGAGGCAGAAGTTGAAAATCTAGTGCAGAGGAAAAATTTCTTCAAAACAACTTGCAAGACTAAAGACAGAGTATGCAAGGTGATAATTGATAGTGGGAGCACTGATAACTTAGTATCCATGGAGATGGTGGATAAATTGGAGCTGGAGACCACTGCACACCTGGAGCCATATAAAGTCTCATGGTTGCAGAAAGGACACCAGGTAATGGTTACTAACAATGTTTGGTTTAATTTAAGATAGGAGGATATAGAGATGAAATTATATGTGATGTCATTCCCATGGATTTATGCCATATTTTGTTGGGAAGACCATGGCAGTTTGACAGGAATTTCATTCATGATGGGAGGAAGAATACATACACCTTAGAGAAGAATGGTAGAACACACATGTTGTTTCCAATAGAGGAGAAGAAAGTGAAAGAGGAAGCCAATACAAGTATACTTCTTATGAGTGGGAAGGAAGTCCTGAAAGAAGTCAAGAAAGAATAGGAGATGCAGTTCATTGTAGTGAGGAAACCTAGAGTTATCCTTACAGGTACATTGATGGATGATTTGAGTGAAGAAGTTCAAGAATTGTTGGAAAATTTTGCTGACATAGTGGTGGATGAGCCGCCTAACTCATTTCCACCCATCGGAAGTATCAACCACCATATTGACTTGATACCACAAGCAAGTCTGCCAAACAAAGAAACATACATATTGAAACCTCGAGCGAATGAGGAAGTGAAGAACCAAGTCCAGGAGTTGTTAGACAAGGATTTGGTCAGAGAGAGTTTGAGTCCATGCGAAGTACCAACTGTGTTGAGTCCAAATAAGGATGGAGGATGGAGAATATGTACATACTTAAGATCCATTAACAAGATCACCATCAAGTATAGGTTTCCTTTACCGAGAATGGATGATTTAATGGACTATTTAAGTGGAGAAAATTTCCTTTCTAAAATAGATTTGAAAAGTGGATATCACCATATTAGAATGAGAGAAGGTGATGAGTGGAAAACATCCTTTAAGACAAATGAGGATTTGTATGAGTGGCTTGTTATGCCATTTGGCTTAACGAATGCCCTGAATACTTTTATGAGGCTGATGAATGAAATACTGAAACATTTCATTGGAAAGTTTGTGGTTGTATATCTGGATGATATATTGATCTTTAGCAAGAATAAAGAGGATCATTTGAGGCACCTGACGCTAGTGCTGAGGAGATGATCAGGGGATCAAATTTTGCTCAAAAAATCAAAGTGATCAGAATCGCTTCAAATCAAACAGAAGTGTAGGCCTCGTCGTTACGAACCCAACGCAACTCGTTTGTGTTCAAATGGATGTCAGGAGCAAGAGATATCGCATTCTGTTCAAAATGACAAACAGGCAAAAAAAATGAGTGTTGACTGTACAGTCCGTACGAACGCTGATGTGGCAGGCCATATGACACGTGGTAGGAAGCTATTTGGACAGTTGGCAGGTGACATGGCTTGTTTGCAGTGAATGGAATGGTGACACGTGGCCCAATCAATGGCCTCCATGTGTCCCCTATGTATTGGTTTAAAATTTATTTGAGTCCATCGGATTCGACCCTGTGACCTCCACCCACGTGAAAAGCTTTGGTAAAGACCACCAACCAACGCGCCACCATAGTGTTTCTTAACACTATATGGTGTGGATTTTATTTCAATTCAAATGTTGTAAGTTTGGGCGGGGGGTCGGGCTGGGGCCTAGCCCTAGCCCGTGGTTATGTTATATTCTAATATGGCCACGGTTTAAACCTTTGCGCACACATTCAAAACTAAACCTCAATCGTATGTGTTGTAATATGACCACAAGCGCGCGTATGTGTTTTAACATAGCCCTTTTAATATAGTCTGCGGTCACATATTTGTTTTCATATGACCATTGTTATATTGTGAAATGATGATGCAGGAGCATCTCTCCATGCTAGCCAACCAGCCGCGTCAGTGCATGTATTCAAGGATGAAGAGAGGCATAGCCTTCATCTTCAATTTTGAATTTGAATGTAATTAATGTTGTAGGTTGTTGAGCCATGGAGCCGTGCCTTTATGTAGGCATTAGAGTAGGTAGGCCTTTAATGTTTGTAAGGCTGAGATCTAGATCCAGATGGTGGACTAGACAACCCATTCAATGTAATTGAATAGGGTAGGTAGGATTGGAGGGAAGAGCTCTAAGATCCCCCTCATGTAAAATATCAATTTCGATCTCATTTTGAAAAAGGAAGAGTTAGAAGAATGAGAGAAGAGTGAGTAGAATGAGAAGAGAGTTTGCGAGTAGAGAGAAGAAGAGAAAGAGTCGAGACCTTGTTACAGGTAGTGCTCATGAACACCTTGTACAAAGAGGCATTTTCCATTTAATATATATACAGTAGTTTTTCCTGCACACTTTTGTGTTAAATGAATGTCTGTGAGTGTTCTTCATATGATATGAATGTATGATGTAGATGTATGCTGTAGTTTTGCATTTGTAGGAGTTGGTTTGATTTCAGGTGAAGGTCTTTGGGGGTTCATGCTAGGAGGGCGTGACAGAGTACTGCGGTCTCTGAATACCAGTGCACAAAAGCACTTTTGAATACTGTGTGTTCAGACAAAGACATGCTACAACACAAGAACTGAATTCAACAACTCGGAAGGAAGACCTGTGAGGTTACTGAATACCTCAAGAGGTAAGGTTGTGTAGGGAGAACATAGTTGCAGACATAATATCTGAGGAATTCTGTGAAGCTCTGCCAAGTGGGCATTGAGCACATGCATAGTGATGCATTGAGAAGAACTCTTCTCTGAGTTCTCTATAACTCTGCCAGGAGGGCATAGAGGTAGTGTGCAGATAGGCACAAGAAGAGAACTCTGTTGAGTTCTGTATTCTGGAAGAAGAGTCCAAGGAGAGGGATGTTCGCAGGGTTGTTGAACATTCTGAAAGACTGAGTAAAAGGTCACTTGAGAAAATGAGTGCCAGGAGGGCATCCAAATTCTCCATTTGAGGGAGAAAGGAAAAAGGACGAGTTTCCTTGGAGGTCGAAGCTACAGGAAAGCTCAAGACAGATAGCGCCTTATGAGAGCAGAGACCCTGTAGGGGCACAGGAGTTAATGAATCCTTCAAGGTTTCGAAGATAGAATCTCAGGAGGAGTATAGTCGTCGTCGAATTCAGTCAGAATATCTGGACCTCTGACGTTTTCCTACGTTCAACAAGGAGAAGGGAAAGCGTAAGGACAGATAAGGTCTGAACCGTCATATCTTAGCCGAAGAACCCGACAACCGTCAGATGTGTCGAGAGTTGCGTAAGGGTTAAACCTTCACGAGAAACCGAGGCAAAAGTCCCATCGAGAGGAGTGGCATCGGTATATTGACGTTCGGGATATCGGAGGTCATGAGGACGAGAAGTCGAGACATGCGACATCAAAAGTCCTGAAACAATGGATTTGATCCAAGACGTCCGTCTGAGGAAGGATGCATGTCACACGATCATCCACTTTGGATATCTGGACACCAGGACTCACATAGGTGAGCAATTTTGACTTCACATCTGGCGAAGTCCCAAGATTTGATCTGGACCGTTGGTTTTCACATCCAAGAGGCAGTGCAACAGAGGAGCGCACAGAAGAAATCGATTTGAACCATCAGATCTTGAGCGAGTCACCCGTCAGTCGTCGGATCTGACATGAGCTGCACGAGATTTAATTTCGTGAATGGGAGGGTGAAAGTTCTGAAAGAGTTGGCTTATCGATATTTCAGCAATCGGGATATCGGAAGTCTCGATGACAGGAAATCAGGAATCTCCATGGTGAAAGTCCTAGAAATGATCTGAGTCGTCCATTTGTTGGGACAAGTGGCGGAGATCGGGAACCCGTCAGTATTTCGACTACCGAGGTTTTGAGTTGACAGAAGATTGTGTCATCGGGGAATCGTAACTTGCGAAATCCCAAGATTGAATCAGGACAATCCATCAGTTGGGACACATGGTGGAGATCACGAGTCCATTGGAATTTCGGGAGTTCCAAGGACAAGATGTTGGAGCATTTCAGCATTTGATTTCACGAAATTGCGAAATGGATGTGGACCGTCCATCTTGAGGGGATGCGTGGCAACAATCGAGACCATCAGGAAAATTTCCGAAAGGGGAGAGTCCATCGGCATATCTGGATTCGGCAGATCGCGAATCCTGAGGACACGAACGACTTGCATTTCAGAATTGCGAAGTTCGAAACCCCGATAAGGAAGAAGGTTTTATTGTGGGGCCAGTTGTCATCATACTGGGAATCAAAATTTGAGATATTGGGGGAATCGAAGACAAATTCATTTCGGCATTTGAAACCCCGAAGTCCTGAGGGAGATCCAAAGTCGTTGGTTTAGTAGACGATCATGGTCGTTGATTTTGTTAAGGCAGAAAGGGGTTCCTAGTGACATCATATCAGGATTCGGAGAATCGAGGATCCGAAGGACAAGAGGTCACATACATTTCGACATCCGAAACCTCAAAATCCCGAAAGGTGATAGGACTGCGGTCATATAAAGGGAGGTCATATGGACCCAAAAGTCTAGCTTAGTGGACTAGTAGAAGTCAAAGTACTTCAGGATATCGGAGATCGAGAAATTAGGAAACAAAAGGTTTGCGACATCGGGGATTGTGAAACCCCGAATCCCGAATTTTTATTTTCATGTTGTGAATAGAACAGCGATCGAGCCTAGAGGCTGCGAGGAGAAGAAAATACCTATGGGTCAATTTTAAAGGAGATTCCAATGGAGAATCGAAGGAGCCACTCTGGCTTGGGGTAAAATTAGAACGATCCTTAAGATCGGGAGGTCAGCATAGAGGCCTTTGTCGAGGCAGAGGTCACGGACTGCGTCAAGTGGTATCAGAGCCTTGATTCTTTTCTGTATATTTTAGGCAAGGGAGGCATACGAGATAAAGAGCACTCTGATACACTACATCAACTGGTATCAGAGCGTAGATTTTGTCTATACATTGCAGAGACAGAAGGAGCAGGAAGAAGATAGAGTGTTGAAACTCTGTAAGGATTTGTTTTGCAAGTAGGCAACAATCCATAGGCAGTCAAGAGGACTTTAGGAGAAGCTGAGGCACTCAGGTTTGCAGGAGTGAGCGGTAGATTTGCCAGGAGGGAAGATAGGGATAGAAACATGGCTACTAAAGGCCATAGGTATGCTGAAAGGAAAAGCCCAGAGTTGATGAGCACCGCCAAAAGGGGAAAATAACTTGTCGACATCAAGGAAAGAATGGAAGAGATTGAACTGCGGATGCAACAGAATACCAAGCCAAGATGGGTATATGAATGGCCCATGAGGAAGTTGGATATAAATTGGCCAATCAAGGAGTTGATGGCTAGAAGACAGCGTAGGCTGTTAAGAGGATGGTTGAGGCATGCTGAAAACCTCAACGGACCTAAGGAAATGGTTCAGATATGTGAACCAGAGACTGGGAAAATTCTCGGTGAAGAGAATGAAATGGGAACAGTTGGAGATCTCAAGAACTGCCAAGAGGGAAGAGAGGAAATTCCAAATTGACAAGTGGGAAAGGAGTTGAGATCAAATGAGGATCTCACAGACTGTCAGGAGGATAGCCAAGGAATTTCACATTGCCAGTTGGGCAATGAAATGAGGTTGTTGCGGGATCTCAAAGACTTCCAGGAGGGCAATGCAAGCATCTCAAATTGCCAGGTGGGCAGAGATAAGAATTCGAGACTATCTGAAAGTCTCATGGACTCAGAGGTGAGTTCAATTCAGCAAGGAGTGCTGATGAAGATGGGATCAGTTGATCTCATAGTCTGTCAGGGAAGCAGCAGGAAAATCCCATATTGCCAGGTGGGCAGGGATGAGCAGATGAGATTCATTGAGGGTCTTATAAACTCAGAGGTGAGTTTGAATTAGCCAGAGCAACTAACAGAGGAGGAAGATCAGAGAAATATTCTGATGATTGGGGGAAACGAAATATTCCTACCATTTTCCCAAGAGGAGGCAGAAATCTGTGTCGCAGATGCAGTAACAGCCAAAGGATAGCCAACTGAGACTGTCAAGGAAGAAGAATTGAAGCAGACTTTGGAAGCTGCCCAAAGAGAAGAAGAAGAAGGTGAGAATTATGAGGAGTGTCTCAATGCTTTCAGCCATGAAGCTAAGGAAGCTGCAACACTAAATATGAAAACAAAAGTAGAAGAGAATGATGAGCATTCTGAGGAATGGATCAACATTTTCAGCCAGGAGACTGAAAGGAATGCAACCTGGGAGTTTGCAGAAAAAGAAGAGGAAGAGGTAGACAACATTAGCTTTGATAATATGTATGAAAAAATTGAAGCCCTAGAAAGAAGGGTAATAGCGCAGGGCATGCAAATCCAACAGGTGAGGTTGGAAGCAGATGAAGAAGAAGGCATGGGAGATCACAGTGATCTGCCCATTTGTAGAAAATTTTTGCAGCAAGGGAGACTGCATGAACGGAGCCAGACACTGGAGCAGCTGGACGAAGTGATAGGAGATATTAGGGAGCTGATGATCCGGTCAGTAAGAACTTCCAACAAGGAGAAGCTGGGTAGAAAAGAAGCAGTAACAGTAGTGCAGAATCAGCCGCAGCAGGGAGATGGAGCGGATGAACAACTCCAGAGGATGATTTGGGATCCAGGAGGATTTCAACAGCTGAGATGGGAAGCTTATGAGCAGGAGCTCAAGATTTTGCAGCTGAGGAGTATGACGCAGGAGAATCTCTCCATGCCAGCCAGCCAGCCAGCCGGCTGTGTCAGTGCATGCATTCAAGGATGAAAAGAGGTGCAACCTTCATCTTCAATTTTGAATTTGAATGTAATTAATGTTGTAGGCTGTTGAGCCATGGAGCCGTGTCTTTGTGCAAGAATTAGAGTAGGTAGGCCTTTAATGTTTGTAAGGCTGAGATCTAGATCCATATGGTGGACTAGACATCCCATTAAATGTAATTGAATATGGTACGTAGGATTGGAGGGAAGAGCTCTAAGAGTCCCCTCATGTAAAAGATCAATTTCGATCTCATTTTGAAAAAGGAAGAGTTAGAAGAATGAGAGAAGAGTGAGTAGAATGAGAAGAGAGTCTGTGAGTAGAGAGCAAAAGAGAAAGAGCCGAGACCTTGTTATAGGCCGTGCTCAGGAACACCTTGTACAAACAAACATTTGCCATTTAATATATATACAACAGTTTTTCCTGCACACTTTTGTGTTAAATGAATGTCTGTGAGTGTTCTTCATATGATATGAATGTATGATGTAGATGTATGTTGTAGTTTTGCAGTTACAAGAGTTGGTTTGATTTCAGGTGAAGGTATTTGGGGGTTAATTCCAGGAGGGCATGACAGAGTACTGTGGTCTCTAAATACCAGTGCACAGAAGCACTTCTGAACAATGCGGGTTCAGACAAAGGCGTGCTATAGCACAAGAACTGAAGTCAACAACTCGGAAGGAAGACATGTGAGGTTACTGAATACCTCAGGAGGTAAGGCTGTGTAGGGAGAACACAGTTGCAGACATAATATCTGAGGAGTTATGTGAAGCTCTGCCAAGTGGGCATTAAGCACATGCATAGTGATGCATTGAGAATAACTCTGTTGTGAGTTCTGTATAACTCTACCAGGAGGGCATAGAGGTAGTGTGCATACAGGCACAAGAAGAGAACTTTGTTGAGTTCTGAATTCTGGAAGAAGAGTCCAAGGAGAGGGATCTTCGCAGGGTTGTTGAACATCCTGAAAGACTCAGTAAAAGGTCACTTGAGCAAAGGAGTGCCAGGAGGGCATCCAAATTCTCCATTTGGGGGAGAAAGGAAAAAGGACGAGTTTCCTTGGAGGTCGAAGCTACAAGAAAGCTCAGGACGGATAGCGCCTTATGAGAGCAGAGACCCTGTAGGGGAACATGAGTTAATGAATCCTTAAAGGGTTCGAAGATAGAAGCTCAGGAAGAGTATATTCGTCGTCGGATCCAGTCAGAAGATCTAGACCATTGAAGTTTTCCTACGTTCAGCAAGGAGCAGGGAAAGTGCCATGATAGATAAGGTCTGAACCGTCAGATCTTAACCGAAGAACCCGACAGACGTTAGATCTGTTGAGAGTTGCATAAGGGTTAAACCTTCGTGAGACACCGAGTTGAAATTCCCGATGAGAGGAGCGACATCGGGATATCGACATCTGGGATATCGGAGGTCCTGAGGATGAGAAGTCGAGACATGCTACATCAAAAGTCCTGAAACAATGAATTCGATCCAAGCCGTCCATCTGAGGAAGGACACGTGTCACGCGATCATCCACTTTGGATATCCGGACACCGGGACTCACATAGGTGAGCGCTTTTGACTTCACATCTAGCGAAGTCCCAAGATTTGATCTGGACCATTGGTTTTCACGTCCAGGAGGCAATGAAATAGAGGAGTGCACAAAAGAAATCGATTTGAACCATCAGATCTTGAGCGAGTCACCCGTCAGCCGTCGGATCTAACAGGAGATGCACGAGATTTAATTTCGTGAACAGGAGGGTGAAAGTGCCAAAAGAGTTGGCTTATCAGGATTTCAGCGATCGGGATATCGGAAGTCTCGATGACTGGAAATCAGGAATCTCCATGGTGAAAGTCCCGAAAATGATTTGATCCATCCATTTTTTGGGACACATGGTGGAGATCGAGAACCCGTCTGTATTTCGACTACCGGGGTTTTGAGTTGACAGAAGATTGTGTCATCGGGGAAATGCAAGTCACGAAATCCCGATATTGAATCAGGACCATCCATCAGTTGGGACCATCCATCAGTTGGGACACGTGGTGGAGATTGGGAGTCCATCAACATTTCGGGAGTTCCGAGGATAAGATGCCGGAGAATTTTCGCATTTGATTTCGCGAAATCGTGAAATGGATGTGCACCATCCATCTTGAGGAGACGCGTGGCAACAATTGATACCATCGGAAAAATTCCCGAAAGGGGAGAGTCCATTGGCATATCGAGATTCGGCGGATTGCGAATCCTGAGGACACGAACCACTTTCATTTCGGAACTGCGAAGTCCGAAACCTCGATAAGGAGGAAGGTTCTATTGTGGGGCCAACTGTCATCATACTGGGAATCATAATTCGAGAGATCGAGGGAATCGAAGACAAATGCATTTCGGCATTTGAAACCCCGAAGTCTCGAGGGAGATCCGGAGCCGTTGGTTTAGTAGACAATCACGACTGTTGATTGTGTTAAGGCGAAAAGGGGTTCCTAGTGACATCATATTGGGATTCGGAGAATCGGGGATCCGAAGGACAAGAGGTCACATACATTTCGACATCCGAAACCCCGAAATCCCGAAAGGTGATAGGACTATGGTCATATAAAGGCAGGTCATATGGACCCAAAAGTCTAGCCCAGGGGACTAGCGGAATTCGAAGTACTTCGGGATATCGGAGATCGGGAAATCGGGAAACAAAAGTTTTGCGACATTGGGGATTGTGAAATCCCGAATCCTGAATTTTTTTTTCCTGTCGTTAAGAGAACAGTGATCGAGCCTAGAGGCTGCGAGGAGAAGAAAAGACATGTGGGTCAATTTTAAAGGAGATTCCAATGGATAATCGAAGGAGCCACTCCGGCTCGGGGTAAAATTAGAATGATCTTTAAGACCGGGAGGTCAGTGTAGAGGCCTTTGCCGAGGCAGAGGGTGCGTCTGTGTGACACGCGCGCGGGTATGCTTTTGGTTTGGATTTAAATTCGGTTCAAACGGTTATGTAAAATCTTGGCCCTTATTTTTAAATGCGCGGTCACATGGGTCATATGACCTTGCCCTTGACGGTTAGGGTCTACGTGTGCCCATAACCGTCCTACAGTTTGCACGGTTCACGCGGTTTCACCTAGTGCTATGTTTTTACACTTAAATATGCGTGTGGGCTAGGTTGAGCCAACAAGGGTGCGTTTTGTAGATGCAGAGACAACAAATTTGAAGGGGGGACTTCCAGGAAGCCTATCTTCTTCAATTTTTGGCCAAACAAGGTGCCGAAAAAGCCTAGCTAGGGGTTTTTGGACGTTCTTAAGCCATTGGAGTAGTCTATTCAGCATTTTGAGCATTGTATAGCACATTTTTGAGTACTTTGAGAAAATAATACAAATGATCCATTGGAAGTTGGACCAAGAGATGTAGCCCAAGAGAGGGGTGAACTCCTTTATCATTTGTTGTGTTATGTGTTTTTTGTTCACTTATTTTGTTGTTTTTTATATGCATCCTGAATGAGTAAATCCTATTAAAGTTGTGTTGCAAAGTCAATCCATTTGCATTTTAACACATAAAATTTTAACTTGCAAATATTTTCAAGAATACAAGTCTTCTTCATTTTTAGATCAAGTTGGTATCAGAGCATAGGTTTTTGAAGACTTGATTATTTGCAAGTGTTTTGTTTTCTGATGCT
>ML780491.1:732980-812506 GCA_009831015.1 Picea engelmannii | reverse complement strand
TTCAAATCAAATAGGAGTGTAGGTCTCATCATTACGAACCCAACACAACTCGTTTGGGTTCAAACGGATGTTGGGAGAGAGAGATATCGCGTTCTGTTCAAAATGACAAACAGGGAAAAAAAAGGGGTGCTGACTGTACAGTCTGTACAGTCCGTATGGGCATTGATGTGGCAGGAAGCTATTTGGACAGTTGGCAGGTGACACATCTTGTTTGCAGTGAATGGAATGGTGACACGTGGCCCAATCAATGGCCTCCATGTGTCCCCTATGTATTGGTTTAAAATTTATTTGGAGTCCACCAGATTTGACCACATGACCTCCACCCGCGTGCAAAGCTTTGGCAAAGACCACCAACCAACGCACCACCATAGTGTTTCTTAACACTATATGGTGTGGATTTTATTTGAATTCAAATGTTGTAAGTTTGGGAGGGGGGTCGGGTTGGGGCCTAGCCCCAGTCCATGGTTATGTTATATTGTAATATGGCCACAGTTTAAAGCTTTGCGCACACATTCAAAATTAAACCCTGGTCGTATGTGTTGTAATATGACCATGGGCACGCATATGTGTTTTAACATAGCCCTTTCAATATATCCCACGGTCACATATTTGTTGTCATATGACCATTGTTATATTGTGACGTGCGCGTGGGTATGTGTTTGGTTTGGATTTAAATTTGGTTCAAATGGTTATGTAACCTCTTGGCCCTTACTTTTAAATGCGCAGTCACATGGGTCATATGACCATGCCCTTGATAGTTAGGGGCTAGGTGCTCCCATAACCATCCTACAGTTTGCACGGTTCATGCGGCTGCGCCCGGTGCTAAGTTTTTACGCTTAAATATGTGTGTGGGCTAGGTTGAGACAACAAGGGTGCATTTTGTAGATGCAGAGACAACAAGTTTGAAGGGGGGACTTCCAGGAAGCCTATCTTCTTCAATTTTTGGCCAAACAAGGTGCCGAAAAAGCCCAGCTAGGGTTTTTGGATGTTCTGGAGCCATTGGAGTAGTCTATTTGGAATTTTGAGCATTGTAAAGCACATTTTTTAGAACTTTGAGAAAATAATACAAATGATCCATTGGAAGCTATACCAGGAGATGTATCCCAAGAGAGGGGTGAACTCCTTTATCATTTGTTGTGTTATGTGTTTTTTGTTCACTGATTTTGCTGCTGTTTATATGCATCTTGAATGAGTAAATCATATTAAATTTGTGTTGCAAAGATGATCCATTTGCATTTTAACACATAAAATTTTAACTTGCAAATATTTTCAAGAATACAAGTCTTCTTCATTTTTAGATCAGAAGACTACAGCAGGAGAAGCTAGTGATAAATCTGAAGAAGTCCTCTTTTTTGAAGACATAAATCATTTACTTGGGTTTTGTGATCTCTTCAAATGAAGTGAATATGGATCCATAGAAGGTGAAATAAATCAAAGAATGGTCATCACCAAGAAGCATGTTTGAGGTAAGGAGTTTCCATGGATTAGTAAGCTTCTATAGGAAGTTCATCAGAGACTTCAGTGGACTTTGTGCACCAATGATGGATACAGTGAAGAATAAGCACAAGTGTTTTAAATGGATGAAAGAGGTTGAGAGAATATTTAATATAATGAAGGAGAAAATAACATAATGACCAATTCTAGTCTTGCCAAATTTTGAAAAGACATTTTAGGTGAGATGTGATGCAAGTGGCATTGCAATTGGAGCAGTTTTGAGCCAAGATAATAGACATGTTTCCTATTTCAATGACAATCTGAATGAGACCAAGAGAAAATACTCCACGTATGATACAAAGTTTTATGCCATAATTCAAGCCTTGAATAAGTGGATACATTACCTTGTCGCACAAGAATTTGTTTTGTATAGCGATAACCACTCCTTACAATTCATAACCAGACAGGAAAAATTGAATCAGAGGAATGAAAAATTGGTTGAGTTTATGCTGAATTTTACTTTTGTCATAAAACATATTGTTGGGAATGCTAACAAGGTTTTTGATGCATTAAGAAGGATATGTTTGATTCTGCAGGAATTTCAGGTGAAAACCTTGGGATTTGAACATCTTAAGGACATGTATTGTGATGATACAAATTTCAAGGAAACATATGAAGCATGTGAAAATCCCGTGCTGAGAGACCGAAGCCAGTGGATAGAGTAAATGATTCAAGAGGGATTGTTGTTCAAGAGAAATCATTTGTGCATACCAAAAATCTCAATGAGGGATAACCTTTTGAAGGAAAAACATAGTGGAGGATTGGATGGACATTTAGGCCATGATAAAATGTTTTCACAGTTGAACAGTTCATACTATTGGATAGGTATGAGAAGGAAAGTGATAAATTTTGTAAACATATGTCAAATCTTCCAACATGAAAAAGGAAAAAGATAGAACAATGGATTGTATCAACCATTTCCAATACCAGGGAGGCCTTGGGATGTAATAAGCATGGATTTTTTGTTGGCACTGCCAAGAACGAAAAGAGGATTTGATTCCATATTTTTGGTGGTGGACAGATTTTAAAATATGGCACACTTCATCCCATGCCAAAAGAACAATGACACAACACATGTTGCAAATCTATTTTTCAAGAAGTTGTGAGACTTCACGACCTACCTAGAAGCATCGTCTCAGACATAGACACAAAATTTGTTGGTCACTTTTCGAGAAAACTGTGGAAGAAGTTGGGGATAGATTTTTCCTTCAACTCATCTTATCACCCTCATATAGATGGAAAAACTGAGGTGGTAAACAATATTTTTTGAAAATTATTGAGGAGTCTTGTCGTAGAGCACCATAATCAGTTGGATCAAATTCTGCCATAAACAAAATTTGCATACAATGAATCACTGAATAGGAGCACTGGAAAGAGCCCATTCTATATATTGTGTGGAATGCAACCCAAGGGAGTGCCTAAGTTGAGAGAATTAGAATAGAGTGAGCTCAGGAGCATTGGAGAAGAATATTTTGTTGTAGAAATGCAAAGGCTCCATAATTAGATCAGAGGGAAGTTGCAAATTTATAACTAGGAAACAAGTGCAGAGCTGATCAACATCACACATAACTTCAATTTGAAGTAGGATACTAGGTTCTGGCACATCTCAGGAAAGAAAGGTTCCCTAGGGGAACATATAACAAGTTAAAGATGAAGAAGATAGGACCATGTAAGATCTTAAGGAAGTTTGATGCAAATGCCTATGAGATTGAGCTGCTAAAGGATGTGGGCATATCGCCCATATTCAACATTTCGGACCTATATCCTTACATAAATGATGACACAGAGGGATCGGAATATAGAGACAAGATTCAGTGGGAGAAACAAATGCCTATAGCACAAAAACCATAGATGGAGAAGATTGTTGATCAGAGGATTGGCAAAAAGACCTGAAGGAAGACCTATTTTGAATATCTGGTCAAATGGAAGGGACACCCAATAGAATATGCTAGTTGGGAAAATGAGGTTGATATACATAACCATGGAAATTTAGTGCAGGAGCTCATGGAAAAGAGTCCATGAATTGTTTTCAGGAGGATTATGATGCAGGAGCATCGTTGGAAAGCACGCGAAGCAGGACCACTCAGTGTCTGAGAATATTTTTGGAATCTGAATGATGGCAATCACAGTGGAGATTTTGAGGCACTCTTGAACTCAATGTTGGAATAATCTTTTGAGGAACGCTTGAACTCAATGCCAGAATAATCTTTTGAGGCACGCTTGAACTCATCGTTGGAAAATTCCTTTGAGACATGCTTGAATCATCGCAAGTGAAGTGGGAGTTTCCACTACGGATATGGAATGCAACTTGACTAAGATAATCATAGGTTAGGTTTTGGAGTAGAAAATTAGTAGGGGGGAACCCTAAGAACCCTCTGAGATAAAGAGAGTTTTTGTACACTTGAATGAGGTTAGAGACAAGTTAGTAGGAGATTTTTGAGTTTTCGGTTTTTTTTTTTTTTTATTACAGTTGTAGCCATTTTCACTTTTGAATATAACAGAGGAAAATTGACTCAATGCATGGTGTGGACATTGTTTGCAATTCCCTGTTACTGTGTTTTCATGAATGAATGAATGAATTTCATTATGAGTAAATGGAACTATGAATGTTAGAATAAGTTTCAATTGTTTCTCTTCTCTCAAGTGCTGCAAGGTGTGCACATAGAATGCAAGGAGTGCATTCACGAGATCTATTTTGGTTCTGAAGCTCAGAAGAGATACCATAAAACTTTCCCTTTGGAAGGATTGCAAACTGACTACTGTAAGGTGTACACAGTCATCCACAGGAACTTGAACCTACATAAGAACATGTTTCAAAGTGTCCATAGAGAAAAAGGAGAACACCAGGAGGGCGAGAGGAATTTCTCTTTGATAAATCCTTCAGATCTTAGTTATCGAAATTCCTAAAATTCAAGGAGTGCGGGGGAAGTCGAAGTCTTCACAAGACCAAACTCAGGAGGAACAATGATTTTCATAAGTGTGGAAGAGATCCAAGAAACGGACTCGTAGGAAGGATAAAGGTCAAAGCCTTTGACTCTTTAGAAAATATTGTAAGTTTGAAGAAAGCGTAAGCTCAGGGGAAAAGATCTGGACCGTCTGATCAGCGTCCAGACAACGAGGAGAAAGCACAGAGGAGGAAAGATATCAACTATTTGATTTGAGTGCAAAGGAATCATAGCCACTTGATCAAGGTAAAGTGCACTAACGATAAACCTTGAAAGTACACAGGAGGAGTGGGGTTATGAAATTATTAAATTATCAAAGTCATCCATTGCCAAGGAGGACACGTGGTGAGAGATCAACACTTCGCTGACTCGCAAAGTGGAAAGGTCAAAGGGCAGAGTCGCGAGGATTCACAAAATCCAATTTCATAACTTGATCATAGCCGTCGATTGAAGTAATATCATGGACTATAGATCTGGTCTTTTTGGGAGTTTGTAAGTTGAGAAATCAGAAGTGAGAGTTCTGGGAAGTCACGAAATCTGAGTTCATGACTTGATCTATGTCGTCGGATCGAGGAAGGGTCTGGACCATTAATTCATTTTGGGAGAAGGATTTATCAGGATTTAAGATATCCAGAGAAGGGAGGTGAGTGATCCTCTGACTTCGCAAAATGCGAAGTCCCGATATGAAAAATGAATATCACGACCATTGGATCGAGGGGATTGTGCGTCATCGAACTGACACAAGTTGAGTTTGGGAGTTTGGAACTCGAGAAAACAGAGGTAGAAAAATTCCATGGACGCAAGACATGAAGTCGTGATTCACCTTTCGATTGGGCGACTGGTCACAACCTTGGTCACGTAAAGAGAGGGGATACCACGCACTAGGCTCTTGTCGGGATTTTGGAAGTCGAGAGAGTTGGGGTGACTCACATGTAGGGACACAATACATGAAATCACAAATTGTCTTTTGATTTATGCGAGTGATCATATTTGTGGTCTCAAAAAGGAAGGGGCTTAGCCAGAGAAGAACTAGTGGTCAGATTGGCATGGAAGTTGGACAAGCGTTGAGGAGAGAACCTGCAGTTCTCATATGACCTGTGCATTTGGGGAAGGGACATGTGTAAGTGGGTTTGGAGTCTAGTAGATACCCAAAGAGTTGATCCGACTCAGTTCCTTGATCGATCCTAGACCGGGAGGTCGTGCAACACTTAGGAGATAAGGGGGGGTCGGCATCAAATTGTCATAAATCTCCTCTCTCATCTCCTCAATGGGGCAGACCGAAAGAAAATCTGTCCAAGATGGAGACTTATGAATGGGATTCTCAGAATCAAATCCATCCTCCAGACTCATTGGGTTATCCTTCCTTCTCATGTTCAAAGATAAACAAATCAATTTGTCGATTTGTTGGCAAATTTTCAAGTTGAACTAGACAAAGGAGACTTCTCATGATCCCCCACCTCTAATTCCTCCCATCCCACATTTATCACCTACAGAAACATAGCCAACACCAAGGAACGACCCCTGGATGGGGATATTCTAGGCTTAGCATGTGTACAAACCACGGGGAGGCCACCTGGACAAACACCCAAATCTGAGAGTTCAAGGATTCAGACCTCGAAAGATTTGCAAGGAGAAGAGTGAAAACTCGTAAATCCCAAAGTCGCGAGGTCATCTGGACCATTGGATTGCAGATAGTTCTGGACCATTGATATGGTTCAGAGTTTGGGAGTCGGGAGGAAAGAAGGGAGTCATCTTCCAAAGTCCCGAAACACAAAGTCCCGCAACGCTAAGTCCCAAAGTGCAAAGAGGATATTTGGACTGTTGGAGTTCAGAGTTCGAGAATTGGAAGAAACAAGGGGAGAAACCTTCCAACATTGTGAAGTGTGAAGTCTCGAAGTGGTTGGAAGTCAAGGAAGGAGGTAGTGATCGCTAGGCTCTTAGTTCAGAGTTCAGGAATTGGGAGAGTCGGGAGGGACTCACACTAAATCATCTGAAGCCCAAAGTCCTGAACTGCCTTTTAGATAGGCATTTGATCATAGTTCTTGGTCACGTGCATTGGCTTAGATAGAAAATCCAACCCCCACTGTGTAGTTTTATTGGTAAGGGAAAATACGCCAGAATGGTGAGCACGCACGAGTTCCATCAAGTTTGCCTTCAGGTT
This sequence comes from Picea engelmannii, assembly GCA_009831015.1. Classification (NCBI taxonomy): domain Eukaryota; kingdom Viridiplantae; phylum Streptophyta; class Pinopsida; order Pinales; family Pinaceae; genus Picea; species Picea engelmannii. Next base: position 805,906 of record ML780491.1, on the reverse strand, counting down.
CTCAGTTAATTCTTGCTTCATGTTACTATTTTTTTTCGTCTCTCAGCAACAACCATGGGAGGTTGGCCTATTTTTTATTTTTTATTTAAGTCCAACAATCGACACTTCACCCCGTGTGGCATCATAGTGTATTTCAAGTGGCAGCAGTGGTTTCCCAAAAGGGTAGGGATGCCACACATGTTTAGGAACTACAAACAATTGTAACTTCTTTGGCAAACTTCAATACAAACTCTAACTTACAAAAAAAAAAAAAATTGAAGATCAAACCTACTTACCATACAATCTAACTGGGCCTAATGCTTAAGAACATGTGTTTTCTCTTAAAAGGTCATAGGTTCAAATCCAGAGGGGGGTAGGGTATGGTGACCTTAAAAATAAATTATTATTATTATTATTATTATTATAACTTAAAAGTATATCTTTTTTTTTTAACAACATACATATTGAAAAACACTACATTTAATTCTCGAAGCTTTCATGAGAACTAGTGACTCTCCACTTAAAAAAACCAGACCACTATATAATAAAAGTCATAGCGTGAGACTGTAATAAAAGTCGCACTTAAATCAATGATCAAACTTTTTTCATATTCTCAAAATAATGTGATATCATAACAATCACTTATCGAGCACTTAGAGCATGGGATGGTTAAATAATCTTTTCACTCACATAGTTGCATGTAATTTAAATCTTTTTAATAAATTCTTCTATGTAAAATAAATTAATTTGAATCATATACTTTTAAAATTATATTATTTTAATAAAAAATAATTTCAAATTCGTGGATTAGGTGATTTTTCACATTTAAGTTTAATTTAAAAAATTCAAATATATAATAAATAATTAAAATTAAAATAATATATTAAAAAAACTAAATTCATTTTAACTATGTAATATGATGAAGTGAACATTTAAAAATATCAATTTTTAATAACCCAAAATTAAAAAAAGAGAGAATATTATGTTTTTCTATATATATAAATTTGAATTTATAATGATAAATTTAATATTGAGAATCACTTTCTCTTATAATGTATGTCATTTATCTAGATTAGATTTTCATTTCAAAATATTTTTCAAACAATCAACTCAACTTTTATGATCTTTTAAATTAATAAAACTATGATAATCTTTTAAGACTTCTTTTAATAATTTTTATTAGGTACTGAAAAAAATTTCTAAAAAATTCCAAATGATTCTTTATCTTTTTAAGATGTCATAGATCGATTTTAAAATTCCATAGACCAATCTTAATGAATGTTAATCATCATTGAATTAATTTTGTTTTTTAATCAATTTTTAAACTCCCCAAATAAATTGAATATCCAATTATATTTCCAACATTTAAAAAAAATAGAAATGATAAAATATAAAAATATATGAATGAATATCATTCCTAAAAAAGATGAATATTTACAACTATCATTTTATTATTTTATAATTATAAAATTAAATTTTTAAATAATAAAAAATTTAATTTTTTTTATTTCTGATTTAATTAAAAATATATAAATATTAACATTTTTCGTTTTTAAATTAAATATTATGTAAACATTATGTATGTTTTTTATAAGTGTTTTATAAATTTTATTACATAAATGAAAAAAAAAAAAAACATTAAAAATGGAATAGTTTTATATTTACATTAGAAAAGTGAATACTAAATTATTATTATATATAGATTATTATTATATATTGAAGTAAATAAATCTAATAAATAAAAATATTTTTTTATGTAAGTTTTGTGCATATAACTAAATTTAATAAAAAAAAATGTTGTATTAAATAAAATCAAATTTTCACTAATTTCCTAATAAATTAAATTTAGATATTGGATGAAACTTAAAACTCTTTAGAGAAAAAATATAACTTTATAATATTAAAAACTAAAAAAGAAAAACATTTTATTTTAAATTTTTTTTTCTATACAAATATATTTACAAAATTATTTATATTTGCAAAATTAATAATGTTCTAAATATACTAACTCATTGAAACAAAAGAAAATAAAATTTCTGCTTCAAATTTTAAGAAAGGAAATAAACCAAAATTAATATCAATGAATAATAATAATCATTATCAATAATCTCATTAAAAGATAATCATCATTATAATTAACACTACTAGTTATGAATTGAAATTAATCTCTAAATGTAAAAAATAAATTTTAAATATTCACATTTAAATTTTAATTTTCATCTTTTAAACAACATAATAGTTTTTCATTTTCATGTTCATAACTTTCTAGCATTTTTAAAAGGTTACTTTAACATGTTTACTTTTTAACATTTATTTAATATGATTGAGAAATTAGTGTGTGACCATCTAATTGCTAGTTCAAATAATTAACAAACTTAATTAATGTTACAAATTTACTCTACTATTAACCATTTATCATTTAAAAGTATTAGATTTACATTTGTGCCACCTTTAATTATGACAATTATGGCAACCTCATAATTATGATCAATGGTTTCATCTTACTAATAACAGCTACTTAACAGCTGTTCTAAATATACTACTACTATAATGTATAATTTAGTACAAATATCCAATTTTTATATTAATAAAAAATTAAGCAACATTTATAATTTAATTTTTTTTACATAATTTATTTTATATATATATATATAATTGCATTTCAATTTTTTTAACAATTTCTCCGAATATATTATTTATAAATTTAAATAATTCTATACTTAAAACACTTCCATTAAGAACATTAGAACAATAGCTTAACTCCCATTTTACATATTCCTAACTGTGAATATATTAAGATTTTAAAAAAAATAACATTACACTGTCAAACTAAAAGAAATAACATTAAATAAATTATTTGTAACTGCCACAAACTTTCGAAAAGAGAAAATTGAAGTATCTCAACTAGAATCCTTGCATTTAAAAGCTTCCATACAAAATGATCCGCAACTGCCACAAATGTTTGAAAAAAGAAAATTGAAGTATCTGGACTAGAATCCTTATTTAAACGCTTCCATACAAAATGATCCAAAATAAAACCCAAAGCTCGGTGGCCTGGTTAGGAAACCGGCACAAATTTATAAACAACGTAAATAACTGAAGGCCAAAATGCTTCTGCTTCATCATCAATTAAAATTAAATTATCTCATTCAAGATCGCTGCCTAAGGCCAAGAAACGTTGTTGGAATCGAAGGCTGACACAAAAACTCGGGAGGGATATGGCGAGGGGCCGAGCAAGGGCAATGTGATGGTCCTTCTCAATCTTCGTTTCGGCATGTACAGTGATACTTTCAATTCCACATCAAACATCATAGTCCATCCACTGCTGTTTGCTCCCACCCTATCAAAGTTAGGGCGTTCTGGCCTCCAGATCGGATTCGGTTCACACCATTCCGGAGCGCCTGGCCCTTCCTTCGAAGTCCACATGCGAATACAGTGATGAGCATAGCAATATATCATTAACACCACTCGCCCATCACATCCAGCTAATTCAAACTGTTTTGGCCGTCTGTCACATCCTCAGCGCTGTGGCAATCCAATTTCTGCTCAACGCTCGTCTGCCATAGTGAATGCTATCATAGGACTAGTGTCATCCCAAGGGATAATCCAGTAAACCTTTCCTTTAGAATAGATACCCTTTCCACTAGGGAAAATGAACTTCGGGACTGCCATGGAAACCATACTCCATGCATTGTCTTCTGAATTATAAATCTGTATGACCATTCTATTCACATCGCGTTGTCCCCATACATTATTGTTTTCACCGAGCAGCACAGTACAGCACCTGCTAGTAGCATCAAAATCCATTGGATAAGGTGAGGATAAGGCAAACGTCTACGAGACCCTCTGGCTAAATTGCCTATAGAAAGATGCAATCTATCCGATCTTTTATGAGAACAATAGATGCTCTTGTAGGCATCAACAATGACGACATCATCAGCCAACGGAGCTTTGTAAATGTGCATCTCTGAACTATCTCCTCCTAAATATTTGATAACCCAAGTTACCACAATACGTTCCTAGGCCCATTCCAACTGAACCAAAAACCCTGGAATGGAGTGTACTAACAAATTTGTATCAAATATTTGCAGGGCATCTGGGGAAGATAACAATTCTTTCCATTGTCTACAAACAGTCCTCATTTTCGCAAAAACACTCACGGGCAACCTGGCTAAAATCTTAAGCAGCAAATCTTGTGGGAGGGCTTGCCAAATCTCTGCTTCCATGAGAATGTCAATCCCCGGCTCCCACTGTTCCGGGAAGAATTGCCAAATCTCTGGTTCCATTGCCATGTCCATGGTGTCCTCAAAGTCTCTTCACTCACAAATACCTCGAACCCTTTCTTTATTTTAATCTATTTACACTACTTTTCATAAAAAAGAAGGTAAAGTAACGGTAACAGAGATTTGTGGCGCCTTCAGAACGGTGGGATTGACGCGAGCATTGGCCAGATCCGACTTGATATTCGTGTAACATGTTTGCTTCCCATAGCCCACATCAACTTAGTTACTGATATTCAAACCCAATCCAAAGACACTTTATATAAAAAGTTTTATCAGAAAAAAATATATATTCTTTATAATAAACTTTAATATATTTTTCAATAATCCATATTTAAGAGATCCGTTCAGCATCGTTGAAAATGGACATCATGATAATTTGCAGCAGAAAATTGAAGAATACAAGCTAGATAATGATGGGAGAAATGCATAATGTAATTTATGTTGGGCAACCAGGTTATCACAAAATTATTGCAGCTCTTAAGAGCCAATATCATTGGTCAGGAATAAAGAAAAAAGTTGTTGACTTTATTGTCAAATGTTTGGAATGTAAGAGAAATGGGAAGTTATAACAATGAATTTCATCACCAAAGTGCCTCCAACAAAAAAGAAACATGATTCTATTATGGTAGTGGTGGTTAAACATACTAAAGATGTCCATTTTATTAGAGTTAAGCTTAGTCACAAGACAACCAACATTTTATTCCACTTAAGCTCAGTCAAAGGAAACCATAATTGTTGATGTTTATATGAGAGAAATAGCTAGATTACATGGCATACCGAAGACAATTATGACTCACATAGATCCAAAATTTACCTCAAATTTTTGGAAGGGATTATTTAATGGGTTTGGAACAAATTTGAATTTGAGTAGAGTTTATCATCCATAATGGACAAACAGAGAGGGTAAATCAAGTGATTGATGATATGTTGAGGATGTATCTGATGGATAAACCATCAAAATGGGAAGACTACCTACACTTAGTAAAGTTTGATTATAAAAATGGGTACCAAACATCTCTAAAGATGAGCCCATTTGAGGCACATTATGGTAGAAAGTGCAACACACCGGTAAGCTGGGATAACCCATCAGATTTGGGCTAGATTTACGAAGGAAAATGGAGGAGCAAACGTTGAAAATAAAAAAAAATTAAGGATGCCCAAGAGAGACAGAAAAGGGCAAAACTCACAAGGAATTCAAATTTGGAGACCATGTATTATTGAAAGTGAAGGCCAACAGAAGTGCCTTGAAGTTGGAAGGAAACTTGCTATTGTGGGATGTTTGAAATCCTAGAGAGGATTGGTCCAGTAGCTTATATGATTGCATTGCATCTATGTCTGTGAATAATGTATTCCATGTATCATTGCTCAAGCAATATATACCTGATGCTAACCATGTTATTGAGTGGAATGTGATTCAGGTAGAGTAAGAAGGTGCTTTCCAAGTGCATAAATCAAATATCTCTGTAATCGAACCATAGGGCTTATAAAGGTACAATGGACAAGGTATGGTTCTCAGGACGCTACTTGGGAGCATGAGGATGCAATGCAGGCGGAATACCCACATCTTCTTTAGGGTTTTTGAAATTTGGTTGTATATGTGTACATAATGCATTGAGGACAATGCATAAATAAGGGGAGGGGATTGTAATATCCCTAGGCCGAACCCAATTGTAAATGTAAATGAAAATGTACTGAAGCTGGTGAGCTATTTGATATCATTTTTGTATACACATTTAATGGCATAGCGCTGCACAGGATACTATGCGCAACAACTTAAGTGCGCATGATTTTGAGGCGAGGGAGCCTTTTTGTATATGTTGTGCTTTATAGGTTGGTGAGCCAGTTTTGTGATGATTAGTCTAGAGAGCCTAGATGTTAAAGGTCGGTGCACCTATTTTTGTATATGTCTCATCAATAATATAAAATACGTCGTTGCGCGCAGACCGACCACAATAAAAGAGTACGGGGGACTAAACTGCACTAGTTAGGGAAAGGGGGTGCTAAAAGTTAAGGAAAATGGGCTAAGCTAGGGATCTTAAGCCAAAAAGGAATATTATGTTATTATTCTTTAAAATATAAAGTATGGATAATTATCTTATCCTAAGTCTAAGGATGGGGACAAGTGGACCAAAGTAACTCCCATCATGACGAGTGTTAGGTTGACATGCATACATATATTTTGGACTTAGTTCATTTTTCATTTTCCTTCCATCATTCAACCATCAAATGAGCATTCACTCACTAATTGAGTTGTCCTCTATACCTTCATGTCACTGTACCTGAACTTCTATCCATACCCATACATGTTTGTGTAGTTGGTTAGCTTGAGAGACGAATTGAAGAAGCGGGTTGTCATTCCCGTGGGATATTGAAGAGGCGGGTTGTCAGGCTAGTGAGCAATCTCTTTAGGTGAGAGAATTGCTAGGAATTGATTTCCTGAAGGTGCTAAAATAGATCTACATGGCTTTGAGACTTCTTATGTGGCATGTTGCTAAATCCCAGAAAGGAGGTGGGGTAGCCGAAGGATTGATGAGCAGAGAAGGGGCACACTTCCTCTGGTGGGACGAACATGTGGGGAATGAGGGAGTGTAGGTTGTTAGTTTGAGTTCACACTTGTGACAGATTCTTTCCTGTTGTCTGTGATGCATCAACCTAGTTAGAAACCCCTTTACCCGGATGGATTTTAGTCCCAGCTCAGGGGTGACCCACTGTTGAGAGTGATGAGATGTGTGGTCCAAGGCTGGGAGGTTTGTTGAAGTTCTGCATGCAGTTGGTGATATTTTTACCAAGATAAGTGTCAATTGTGTGATGAATTTACATGGTGCATTATTATTTACGTGGTTATTTTTATGGGTTTATCCTATGTGTCGTTATAKCTATATTTATATTTATGGGTATTGCCTATATATGCTTCATGTATATGTTTACTATTATTTCAGTATGAATCCGTGCATTTACATATGTATTTGTCTGTTTACATTATATATATATATATCCGCAAGAGTTATGTGTGTATATGTTTTAATTGGATGCATTTCAAAAAATTTATGTAGCATAGCTCACTTGGTTTCTTGATATCTTACAATATATTCCGTAGAGAGAACAAAATCATTCTCTGGAGTAGCATGCCCCGGCCTAGGTGCCTGGGGATGTTACGGGTTACACGTCTTAATAACCCATCATTTTGATATTCGTAGAAATTTATAAAATATATATTGTTAAAGAAATGTCTACTAATGTTCTCTAAAATTATTAAATTTCCTCTCTAAAAACTACAATTTATATAAATATAAATAAACTACAATTTATATAAATATAAATAGAAAAACATTTTTTAATTTATATAAGATTATATAATTTTAATAAAAAAACTAAATTAAGGAAAAAACACATTTATAATATAAGTTCATTAGTACTTATTAGTTTCATATGTTCTTTTTCATTCTCTAGAAGAGTGTTCCATATCTCTTTTCTCGCAAATCATATTAAAATTAGGTGAGGCTAAAGCCCCTTCTATGTAGAGAAGATATTAACCTTAATTGTAAGAAACCTATACATGTCCACATTGTTTCAATGTAGGATTGTTTCATTTTCATAGAGTAAAGACCATCTAGTAAGTTAAAGGATTTGTAAGGACCCCATATGTCTACACCATTGATTAACTAGGATTTGTAAGAACTACTCAAGGACTCCTTAAAACGTTAAGTAAGTTAAATAACAAGATAAGTAAAAGACTTCATGACATAAGCATGTTGCAATCTTACACATAATTTACTAAAATATTTTTTCACATTCTCACCTTTACACACAAAGAAATCATCACACACAAAATTTTCTATTAGATAACTCACATCGAAGTATGTTCTCCTCCTCACAAGGAATCTACAAGGATAAAAAAGACTTAAGAAATTTTTAGAATTTTTTCAAGAACACCATTAATTCAAATGTCCAATACCGGAGTCTCACATCCTTGTTCATAAAATATAAACCATTAATGAACTCACTAAAATTGTTGGATACAAAATAAAAAATTCGTCTAAGTTAAGATTTTTAACTAGGCATTAAAAAAAACTCATGATCATCTCTTTTCACATAGAACCCTAGTGGTTAATGAACTAATGATCTTAAAATCTTCCAAGTCAAGTAAGGCACGGAGATACTAAGACAATGTCAAGGTTACTTTGAACTCTTGAGCCACCTAGACCTCTTTTCTTTTGAGGTTACCTTTATTTTCCAAACAAATTGGATAATATATATAATATGTGTGTTTCTCAAAGATAATATAAACTTTTTCCTTTTTGTAAAATGCATCATTCTCTTTTAAATACAAATGTTTTTTGATAAAATACAAAGCATGTGAACTAATAAAATACAAACTATGTGTTAACATATCTTATAAAATGAGTTAGAAATGGTAAAAAGAAACATTAAAATAGATATAAGTTGAGAAAAATGTTATAGATAAAAGCCAATTAAATATGGCATCCGATGTTGTCAATAGGGAGCATGTGGTTTATATTCGTTAGTGCCTGAAGTGCATCAACGCCTTTCGTTCGTTGCCAATAGAGTTTTCACATTAATGATATTTAAGGAAATAAAACTTTAAAGAAATTTTTTCATATAATTTATAATTTATAGGGAATGATATATTTTAGAAACATAGAATTGCACATACAAATTATTTTAAAAAAATATTTAAAATTCACTAAATGCATCATTAAGTATGTTAACAATACTTTAAGTAAATACTCATTTTTTAAAATTTATTTTGAATTAAAAAAAAAACTTATTAAAAATCTATTTTAAATTAAAATAAAAATAATAAAATCATTATAACTATGTAAATTGTCAATTTGAATAATAAAAAATACTAATTCTCTAAATCTCAAAACAACAAACATCGCATTTATCATAATCTCTTCAAATCTCATTTACTATAATTTTTTCTTAAGTCACCTCTCCTTATAATGATGACATATGTCATATGTATTAACAAAACAAAGAAAATATTATATATATATATATATATATATAATTTTCAAAGGAAGGTTTGACAAAACGTCCCATTTACCACATGCTATCTTCTAATAGCCTATCCTTATAGTTGATCATGAATAGTGAATTCTATAATATGTATCACCAAAATTAATAGCCTATCCTTATAGTTGATCATGAATAGTGAATTCTATAATATGTATCACCAAAATAAGAAAGTATTTTCAATCCAAAATATAATATTCTAAGGTTTGACACAACTTCCTGTTTACTATATTATATTTTATCTTCAAATAACCTACCCTTATAAAGGATGATGGATAGTGAAACCTATGATATGTATCAACAAAATAAGAAAGTATTCTCAATTCAAAATATATACATATTTTTTAAAAATATATAAAAAAAAAATACAATTGGATACATTGTTTTTGTTGTAGAATACGAATTCGAGCTAAAAGTATGGCTCTGGTTTCTCTTTCCTTCTATACATCCCATGTATGGAGCTAAAATACATTGTTTTAATAGAATTTGATACAATATTCTTTTAACTTTTGAAATCATGGATAAAAGTTAATATAATATATATATATATATATATATATATATATATATATATATATATATATATATATATATTATTCAATTTTAAATTTAAAGTTTTATATTTTAAAATTATTTATTTTGTAAAAAAAACTATATAATTTATATAGTTTTATTGATTCAATGATATTTTTTATAAATTAGTTTGAAAGAAATGTATAATTTTTAGATGTGGAATTTTTTTTATACTCAATATAGAGATGGCACTTAACGTTTAAAAAATTATTAATAAATCTAAATTTATCTCAATATAGACTATAAATAAAATATTTTAATATCCACCTTAAATAAAATAAATTTATCTATAGAAAAAAAAAAAGTTTTTTATACTTCTTATGAGTATAAGGAAGATGTGTAAATGTCTTTGTTTAATATGGAATTTACACATGAAATTAAATAATAATAATAGTAATAATAATAGTTGAAAAAATATTTCAATGTATGTATATATAAAGTCAAGTCATAACCACCATCAACTCAAGCAAGGATGGAATAAATAAGCAAGATCTTGGATAAATTATTGTGGAATCATGGAAGAAACCATTTTGCACAATAAAGATACTATTAAAAAAAAAGTCAAATCAAAATTTCACTAGAAAATGTGGTGTGATAAAGAGTTAGAGGAAAAAATAAAATTAAGGTATTATAAAGATGTAATCAACCCCAATCTAGAAGATCAAAATTATCTATCTATTTTGCCAAGTGTAAAGAAAAAAAATAAGCACTGCTAAGATAAGAACAAATTCTCACGAGCTCCATAGTGAAACTGGGCATTCTCAATTCCTAAAAATCCATGGGATGAAAGAGTATGTCACCTTTGTGACACTAAGAAAGTTGAAGATTAAAAGCACTTTTTATTAAATTGTCCATCCTATACCCATATTAGATCTCGTTTTCAAAATATATATCACACTACCAACCTTCCCAACCTCTTAACTCAACAAAAGTATGGTGATCTTGGAAAGCTTATCTCAATGTTTTTTTAGCACACAAACAAAATTCTAAAGAAACACAAGTAATCACTTACCCTCGTAACGTTAGATAGGCCAATTCAGTCTTAGTGGACGTTAATCATCATCATCATCATAAAAGTATTGAAAGTAAAAAACAAAAATTTAATTTTTTTAGAAGTGTTTGCATCTTTATTGATTTGATCCCTCTAAAAAATAATCAAAAGAAAGTACAAAGAACTAAATTAGGAAATTATTTTTTAATGAGATGCATGTTGAAAAACACTATATTCAATTCTCAATCAAATATTATTTATAATTAATAAATTTTCTTTTAAATTCTCAAAGAAATATTATTTATAATCAACAAGATTTTTTTAAACTATGAAAATGAGTAATAATATATTTTCATAATAATATATAAATTTGATGTGTACTAAGCTCAAAATCAAACCTACTTACAGTCACTATATAACTTAAAAGTATATCTTTTTTTAAAGACATACATGTTGAAAAAACACTACATTTAATTCTCAAAATTCTCTAACAAATGTTATTTCAACCAGTTTTCATGAGAACTAGTGACTTTGCACTTAAAAGAACGACACCTCACGAAAGTCATAAAACGAGACCTCACGAAAGTCATAATGATAGCGTGAATTAAAATAATATTTTAAGAAGACATTAAAAAATTAAATTCATTTTAACTATATAATATGATGAACTGAACATTTAAAAATTTCAATTTTTAATAACCCACAATTAAAAAAAAAAAAAAGAGAGAATATTGTGTTTTTATATATATAAAAATTTGAATTTGTAATGATAAGTTTAATAATGACTAGCACAACAGCAAAATAGCTGCTGGTAAACGCCGAAAGATTGATAAGATAAACTAATCCTTAAAAAAATATATTAAATTTTATTATTGATTGAGAAATAAAAAATTATAAAAATAAAAATATAATTAAAAAAATAAAAATATAAAAATATAATTATAAAGTAAAATTCATTAAAACAAATTTAATCAGTATAAAACTAAAAATATGTTTTAATCAATATAAAACTAAAAATATAATTATATAGTAAAATTCATTAAAACAAACTCAAGTTGAGATTATCAATAATTTTTTCATTTATAGACAATAACCCAGTCCCTACGAACGCCTCAGGCAATACTCACCGTGGTTGGAACGCTATTGCCTGTCTTGGCATTCACCTTCAAAAACGATAGCGAAATCATCTGCTGCACCAATAACAAAAACGATAGCGAAATCGTCCATGTTCAGAGATCCGCTGCACCAATGACAAAAAAATAGTGAAAAAAGATGATCAGATTTGAAAAGCATGCTCAGTGATAATCAACCAAAACTAAAAACAACAATAAAAAAGATTAATACATACATGCAAATACCAACATCTTTTACAAATACCAGCGCCTTCTGTACCTTCTGTAGCCTGTTCAAAGAGATTTATAATCACACATCAAACATGTTCAGAGATCTGCTGCATCAATGACAAAAAAGATAGTGAAAAAAGATGATCAGATTTGAAAGGCATGCTCAATGGATAATCAACTAAAACTAAAAACAACATTCAAAAAGATTAATACATACATGCAAATACCAGCGTCTTCTACAAATACCAACGCCTTCTGTAGCTTCTGTAGCTTGTTCAAAAAGATTTATAATCACACATCAAAGCCAAGCAAAAAACTGGCTAACTGGCAACCTAAAGCTTCGAAGTTCCCTGGAAAATATTATCTTTGAACATGTAAATCAAAACGCCCACCAGAAGACATGAAACGCCACGATAAACGTGGCATCCAGAGTAATCTCCTCGTGTGGCATAAATTGCATTTCACGGTAATTAATGATACCACGTGGTGTTGGAATTACTCAAACCTGTAAATTAATTCGTTTATCTTTCAACATGTAAAATGTTTATCTTTCCACATATAAAATAAAACACCCACCAGTAGAAAGGTGAACCATCATGATAATCTACGCGCCCGCCCTRGTAAAAAAATGACGGCGCACTGTAAAACACACAGAAGAAACGCCAAGGTAGATACTCACAGTTCATAATCCACGCGGTCACAAGCGGCCATACACATCCGCCCATGAACAATATTTTTTGTTGTTATTTTTTAATCATTGAACGTGGCAATTTGGTGGTGATCAAGTAATTTTTTAATCTTATTTAGTAAATGTGAAAAAATAATCACATAAACGTACGTCTTTATAAATGAGCGGAACTTAATTTATCAAAATCTCATCCATTCATTAGAAAGGACGACGAAGAATATGCCAGCATCTTCAATTGCCAACCCTGAGATTGAAATTTATGATTAAAAGGTGATTAATTGTGCCCATTGTCAATAGGTATTACGCCTTTCCGCGTAACAAGCACTTTCTCTTATAATGTATGTCATTTATCTAGATTAGATTTTGGCTTCAAAATATTTGTCAAACAATCAACCCAACCTTTATGATGTTTTAAATCAATCAAACTATGACTATACCTTTATGATGTTTTAAATCAATCAAATTATGACAATCTCTTAAAGCTTCTCGTACTGAAATAAAATTCTACAAAATTTCAAATGATTCTTTACCTTCTTAAAGTATCATATTCATTTTTTTAATTCCATATGCTAATCTTAATGAATGTTAATCATCATTGAAATAATTTTGTTTTCATATTAAAATCTATGAATAAATATCATTCCTACTAAAAATGGATATTTACATCCATCATTTTCTTAAATATTTTCTTATTATTTTGGTAAATATTTACGGACACCTATTGATAATGGGCACAATTAATGATCTTTTAACATTATTTAACCTTAAACCCTAATGTGGCACGTGTTCTCAGGCGCGAGTTAGCAAATGTGCTAGTATCTTATTATTTTATAAATTATAAAATAAAAATTTAAAATAATAAAATATTTTTAAATATTTTATTTCTGATTCAATTAAAAATATATAAATATTAACATTTTTAATTTTTAAATTAAATATTACATAAATGAAAAAAAACATTAAAAATGGAATAGTTTCAAATAAATATATATTTATGTTAGAAAAGTGAATACTAAACTATTATTATATAATGAAATATTATATATTGAAATATTAAGCATAATAAATAAATTAAATATTACATAAATGAAAAAAAACATTAAAAATGGAATAGTTTCAAATAAATATATATTTATGTTAGAAAAGTGAATACTAAACTATTATTATATAATGAAATATTATATATTGAAATATTAAGCATAATAAATAAATTAAATATTACATAAATGAAAAAAAACATTAAAAATGGAATAGTTTCAAATAAATATATATTTATGTTAGAAAAGTGAATACTAAACTATTATTATATAATGAAATATTATATATTGAAATATTAAGCATAATAAATAAAAATATTATTTTTATATAAACTTTGTGTATTATATATTGAAATATTATATATTAAAATAATAAGTTTGATAAATAAATAAAAAATAAATTATGTAAGTTTTGTGGATATACTAAAGATTTTTTTTTAATTTAGCATTACAAGGTAAACTATTATTATATATTGAAATAATAAGTACAATAAATAAAAATATTATTTTTATAAAAGTTTTGTGTATTATATATTGAAATTTTATATATTAAAATAATAAGTTTGTAAAAAAAAAATATTTTTATATAAGTTTTGTGAATATACTAAAGATTTTTAAAAAATTTAGCATTACAAGGTAAAACTAAAAGAAAGAACATTCAATAAATTATTTACAACTGCCACAAAGTTTTGAAAAAAGAAAATTGAAGTATCTGGACTAGAATCCTTGCATTTAAACGCTTCCATACAAAATGATCCAAAATAAAACCCAAAGCTCGGTGGCCTGGTTAGGAAACCGGCACATATTTATAAACAACGTAAATAACTGAACGCTAAAATGCTTCTGCTTCATCATCAATTAAAATTAAATTATCTCAATCAAGATCGCTGCCTAAGGCCAAGAAACGTTGTTGGAATCGAAGGCTGACACAAAAACTCGGGAGGGATATGGCGAGGGGCCGAGCAAGGGCAATGTGATGCTCCTTCTCAATCTTCGTTTCGGATTGCACAGTGATATTTTCAATTCCGCATCAAACATCATTGTCCATCCGCTGCTGTTTGCTCCCACCCTATCAAAGTTAGGGCGTTCTGGCCTCCAGATCGGATTCGGTTCACACCATTCTGGATTGCCTGGCCGTTCCTTCAAAGTCCACATGCGAATACAGTGATGAACATAACAATATATCATTAACACCACTCGCCCGTCACATCCACCTAATTCAAACTGTTTTGGCCGGTTGTCACATCGGCAACCCTGTGGCAATCCAATTTCTTCCCAACGCTCGTCTGCCATAGTGAATGCTATCATGCGACTAGTGTCATCCCAAAGGATAATCCAGTAAACCTTTCCTTTAGAATAGATACCCTTTCCACTAGGGCAAATGAACTTCGGGACTACCATGGAAACCATACTCCATGCATTGTCTTCTGAATTATAAATCTGTATGACCATTCTATTGACATCGGGTTGTCCACATACATTATTGTTTTCACCGAGCAGCACAGTGCAGCACCTCCTAGTAGCATCAAAATCCATTGCAATGAAGGTCCACCGTAGTAGAAGGTGAGGATAAGGCAAACGTCTACGAGATCCTGTGGCTAAATTGCCTATTGAAAGCTCCAATCTATACCATCTATCCGATCTTCTATGAGAACAATAGATGCTCTTGCAGGCATCAACAATGACGACATCATCAGCCAACGGAGCTTTGTAAATGTGCATGTCTGAACTATCGCCTCCTAAATATTCGATAACCCAAGTTCCCACAATACCTTCCTCGGCCCATTCCAACTGAACCAAAAACCCTGGAATGGAGTGTACTGACGAATTTGTATCAATTATTTGCAGGGCATCTGGGGAAGATAACAATTCTTTCCATTGTCTACAAACAGTCCTCATTTTCGCAAGAACACGCACGGGCAACCTGGCTAAAATCTTAAACAGCAAATCTTCTGGGAGGTCTTGCCAAATCTCTGCTTCCATGAGAATGTCATTCCCCGGCTCCCACTGTTCGGGGAGGGATTGCCAAATCTCTGCTTCCATCGCCATGTCCATGGTGTCGTCAAAGTCTCTTCACTCACAAATACATCGAAGCCTTTCTTTATTTTAATTTTAATCTATTTATACTACTTTGCATCTAAAGAACGTAACGTAACGGTAACAAAGATTTGTGGCGCCTTCACAACGGTGGGATCGACGCGGGCTTTGGCCAGACCGGACTAGAGATTCGTGTAGCATGTTTGCTTCGCATAGCTCACATCAACTTCATTACTGATATTCAAATCCGATCCAAATACATGTTATATAAAAAGTTTTATCAGGATAAAGAAATATATTCTTTATAATAAGCTTTAATTATTTTTCAATAATCCATATTTTAGAGATCCATCCAACCGAGTTGAAAATTGATACTCATCTTCTTTTCATATTAAATGTTTCTAATATCATATATTTTAGTGTTACACAGCTTGCTTACATATCATTTTGTAATATAAACTAATAAAAATTGCTTACAAATCATTTTGTAATATAAACTAATAAAAAGGCACTATATAAAATTATTCAATCCATACTCATAATATAAATTAAAACTAAACATATAAGAAAAAATATTAATCTCATATCAAATAATATATTACACTCCCACATTGGAATTGATAGTTTAATTAGTTTTTTAATTACAAATTTTAATATGATAGCTAATAATTAATGATGCTCTCATATTTTTAGTCTTACACTAAAATCAATGAATAAGATTTAATGTGAATAATTTCCTTGTAGTTAGCGGCTGTGCTAGTTTTATAGGGATTAACCGGTCGAGAGTAGTGACCACGTGTTTTTTTTTTTTAAAAAGCGATACCACGTTTCACAGGCGTTTCAATTAACCTAGTGGTTGTTGGACCCATGAATGGATGCCAGGTTCAATTAAGCGTTAACAGTCGGCGTTTAAAATCTCCATGCGACGATAGTACCGGCGGCGAGGGCCAAGGTTCAATGAATAGTCATAGTCATTACGTTTCAATTAAGCGTTAACATTCCGCGTTTGAAATCTCCATGCTGGGAGATAGTACTAGCGGCGAGGGCCAAGGCCAACAAGAAATACCAAAGCTGCGTTCACTGGCCATGTGAGAGATTGAGTACGTTGAACCAAATTTCCCTAGATTTATGGGGAGGAGCGTGGACCGCCTGGAAGTGAGCTGGGACTTACTGCCCCCCTATTGATAAAGTATACATCTCCCATTATTGATCGTGGAAAGAGGGCCAAGGCCAACAAGAAATTGCTCATGATGCCTTTGCGGTAGAATGAGGAGACGGAGGCAAGGTTTGTCCTAAGCAACGCGTGGTGGAAAGAGGGAAAAGGCCAGCAAGAAATTTCCCATGGTGCCTTTTCGGTAGAATGATGAGACGGAGGCAAGGCTTGCCCTAAGAACGACGTGGTGGAAAGAGGGCCAAAGCCAGCAAGAAATTTCCCATGGCGCCTTTACAGTAGAATGAGGAGACGGAGGCAAGGGTTGCCGTAAGCACAACGTGGTGTAAATGGAAGATGTCATGGTGCTTGCTTTCGTGGCTGGCAGCGATGGGATTGTTGCGGTGATCAAGAGGGAGATCTCTTGTTGTTTATGTAGTGTTCGAGAGTTTTACACAGAGCGTTGGACGTGGTGAATCCGGACAGCATGGTGTCGGTCTGGGCCAAGGAGGCCACCTAGGGGAACGCTCACCTCGGGTGCACAAGTCAATCACTTAGGCCCAAAATTTCTTCAATTTTTGATGAGGAATTGAATATATCTAAAATAAATGGTAGTATATAAGGTGATCTGGGACTAAAATAAATCATTCTTACTTTTTCTTGTGAATCTATGGGTCTTGGTTGTTTTATTTTCTGAGTTTTCATTTTACATTTATGGCAATTTTGTTTTTAGGGATTCCTCAAGAATAACTAGTGCTCCTTCCTTCATGGATACCTCCTGGCGACTCTGTCTTCCATGCTTCAACCTCTGAGAGCAATCTTATCTCATTAGCTAGCCACTCTCTCAGGGAGAAAATATTTTCCTTCGAGTTTTCTAAGGCAGAAGGGAGGGCGCACCAACTGGGGTTTGCGCCCTTGCTGGTTTCTTATTGTGGGAATGAAGTGAGTGCGCCCTCTTCCATGGTTGCACTCGTCTTCTCCCATTAATCCCCGAAGGTCACTTTGAGATAGCCAAAACCTCTTGGCCACTCTCGAGTCACCCGGGTTTGGATCCCCATTTTCTTGGTCACCCAAACTAATTGTACGCCCTTGTTCAGATTTGCGCCCCTGAGGAAAGTTTTTGGTTAGAAGCCGAGCTATGGCGTGCATGGTCACCTTCTCCTATAGATCGCCTTCTTGGGTAGATCAAGTTTCCATTTTTATTATTTTTTATGCAAGAAGCTCCACAGATCTGATAAGCCCCAAGGGTGCCCACATCTCCATTTCCAAGAGGAGTTCCACAGATCTAAAACAATACATATCCCTCCATCTAGACCAGTTCAAGCTCCCTTGCTTCAAGGTTTTGAGTCCTCTGTTATCAAAAAAGAGTCCTCTTCAGTTGGGGGCACCTTTTCTCTTCAGCTGGGCTCACAATGCCCCCACTCAAATATCCTTTGGTAGTCAACTCAGATTCCAACACATCAAATCCCGTCCAATATCTTTCCTCCGTCCTCAATGAGCTGCTCAAAATGCAACAACAAAACAATCAAGATCCCTTCCAGTTCGACACTCGATTCCAAATACCCAAATTTGTTGGGAAAACCAATGGTGAAATGGTGGATTCTTGGATCCGTAGCCTATCCACCTATTTCAATACATTTCTAGGCCTTACCGAGGAAAGAAAACTCTAGATTGATTCCTTGCAATTGGAAGGACTGGCCCAAACTTGGTGGTATACAGAGCAAGAGAAGACCACATTTGTGATAGAGATTGGGGATTCTCCAGAATCCTATACTTCGCAACCCATTAAAGCCTGGACTTGACTTTTCGAAGCGTTGAGAAATCGCTTCTACCCACCTGGGTATGTGAAATCCTTATGGATCAAATGGCACCAACTTCGACAACTACCTTCACAAGGAGTGCAAGGATACATAGACTTCTTCTACAAAATGTGCCTCTTACTTCATGTTCCAGATCCGAAAAAGGTACTCATATTAAAATTTGTGGTTGGTTTATTAATTCAATTCCGTCCAGAAGTAGAGTTGTTTGAAAATCCAACTTTAGAAAAAATGTTTCAGAGATCTTTGGCTATAGAAAGGAAAGTCGCTCCTAGAGGTCGTATTCCTCAGTCTCGCCCTTACACCAACCCCCCGGCCTCTCAACCATCCAGATCCCATCCATCAACCTGATTTCCACCTCCTCGGACTCAAAACCCCACACCCAATACAAATACAAGGACAACCTCGTGCTCATTCCACAAAACTACTTCACACAATTCATCAAATTGTTGAATCCTCCAAAATCTAAAAACTAACAAAACTCTACTCGCTGAGCTCATTGCGCCTTCCCAAGTAGAAGATACCGAAGAAGTTCCTCTGGATAATCCCACATAAGTAGATCCCTCATTGATTCTAATGACCCAGGAAGATTCGAACGCATCCACCCAACCACTCTTCACCCATAACTGTCAAATAAAAAATGCCTTAAAAATTTGGTGTCTCAAGCCGTTTTCAGCCACCTTAATCTTGTCACTATGACAACCTTATCAACTCGAATGGGTCCAGAAAGATGGCCCTCGCCTCCTAGTTTACAAGAGTTGTCTCGTCACTTTCGCCATAGGCCAATTCAAAGATATTGTCCTCTATGATGTCTCCCCCTTGGATTGTGCGAATTTTCTACTCGGTATCCCATACCAAAACCAAACAAATGCTATCTATCTAGCCAAATCCCACCAGTACAAAATTACCAAAGAAGGCCACACTTATATCTTAACTGCAACAAAATCCACACCCCCTTCTACCAAAGAACAAATCCCACATGTATACTTAAACCAATGTGTCTCTCTCTGTTTGATGTGCCCAATAACACTAAACACTACCACGCACCCTATTCCTGAAAATATGACTCCCCTCCTCCACGAGTTCGCCGAGGTATTTCAACCTTCGGAGGGACTTCCCCCCTCTTGCCACATTGACCATTCCATTCATATCATACCCGGATCTGCCTTACCTAATGCCCCTACTTACTGGTTGGCCCCAACATAAATAGAGGAAAAGGAAAGACAACGGACCAACCTCATCACCGTTGGCCACATCCAACCTTCATGTTCTCCCTGTGTTTCTGACGCCTTTGTCATCCCTAAATGAGATACCTCAGAAATGCACCTTGTCACTGATTACCGAGCCTTGAACAAAGCCACAATAAAAAACCATTACCCCCTTCCCCAGATCGAGGAACTACTCGACAACCTCCAATGAGCTAAGTGGTTTACTAAATTGGATTTGACAGTCGGCTACCATCAAGTTTGAATGAACCCAGATGATGTTTGGAAAACAACGTTTAAGACCAAATTTGGTCTTTTTGAGTGGAAAGTCATGCCTTTCGGTCTCACCAACTCCCCAGCCACTTTCATGAGGCTCATCAATGACATCTTTAGAGAACATTTGGGTCAATTTGTGGTCATCTACTTAGATGACATTCTCATCTTCAGTCAGACATGGTACACTCACATGCAACGTGCCCCACAAGTTCTCCAAATTCTCCAAGAACACAAGTTGCAAGTCAATGAGAAGAAGTCATATTTTTGTTAGACTTCAATTCCCTATCTCGGCTTTGTGGTCAGCTTAGAGGGTATTCAACTAGATCCAGCCTGCATCCAAGCATTGAAACAATGGCCTCTACCTTCTTCAGCTAAGGAGTTGAAAATCTTTTTGGGTGGCATCAATTTCTATCATAAGTTCATTCCCTATTTTTCAAATCTTACTCGACCTTTGCATCAGCTCTCAAATACTTCTTCTAGATTCATCTGGACCAAAGAAGAAACTACTCACTTTTCTCAGCTCAAAGACGCCCTCTGCTCATCCCCTGTTTTACATCTGCCAGACCTCTCCCAACCCTTTGAGATTGAGTTTGATGCCTCGCAATATGTTGTTGGTGTCACACTTAAATAGGGAGGACACCCCATTGCTTAACACTCTGAAACTCTATCCGAGGAAAAGAAAAATTATATTACCTATAACAAGGAATTTTATAGTCTAGTGCAAGCGCTCAAACAATGGAGGCATTATTTGTTGGGTAAAGAAACCATTCTGCATACTGACCACCACACTTTGATTTTCATCAACTCTCAATCGAAAATTCAGGAACAAAGACACCTTAAATGGGCCTCCTACATTCAACAATTTCACTTAGTCATCAGATATAAGAAAGACACTTCTAATAAAATGGTTGATTTTCTAAGTCGACCTCCCACTCCAATTCTTTCCATTCTAGAAGTACTTTGTGCTACTTATGACACATATTAAGATCAATATGCTACTGACATCGAATTTAGAGATATTTGGGAAGCTTTCCAAAGCCCCACAGTGATCAATCAGACCACCTTCCTAGACTACACTATTCGGGATGGGTGGCTATATAAGTTGAATATGTTATGCATTCCACACTCAGAAGACCACCTCTTGCTCATCAAGGAGGTGGATGCTTCAACCTATGGGGGCCACTTCGGGACCAAAAATACCACCCAACATCTGCAACGCCATTTTCATTGGCCTTTCATTCATCCTCAAGTTGAAAAATGTATCAGAGCTTGTGCCTTATTCTCACAATCCAAGCCATCCAACCGGAAGCATGGGTTATATCAACCAATGTCGCTTCCTTCTCGGCCTTAGGAGTCAATATCAATGCACTTCCTCAGTGGACTTCCAACAACCCATAAGAAACATGATGCAATCTGGGTAGTGGTATGCCACTTCAGCAAAATGACACTTTTTATCCCATGCACAAAGACTACTACAGTAGTGTAAACAACGAAACTCTACTTCCTCCATGTCAGGCCCCACTTTGGCCTCCCAAGCAGTATCATCTCAGACAGAGATTCTCGTTTCCTCACTACATTTTGGAAGACAATATGGACGCTATTGGGGTGCCACCTCAAGTTTTCTGCTACATTCCATCCTCCATCGGATGGACAAACATAGGTTCTCAATAGAGTCTTGGTGCATGCCCTTTGAACTCACTTTGTTCGTAGCAAACAATGGGACAATTACTTGCACATTCTCTAGCATAGCTACAACAAGGAAACACATTCTTCTACAGGCTTTTCACTTTTTGAAGTCTTCTTGGGCTTCCAACCAACATCTCCAACCAAGCTCCCACTCACTTGGGCTCCTCAATGTACCTTCCATCACTGTCACCTCAATGATTTCTCCAAAAAATTACACAACACCACAGTGCAAAGCAACCCAAGATCTTGCCAAGCAACGCCATGACAAACAAAGAACCTTCATGTCCTTTCAACCAGGGGATCAATTCTGGTTACACTTGGATACAAAGCGCTTCAAAGGCCACCGTCACAAGCTTCTGCCAATCAGATATGGTTCATATACAATACTCGACAAAATTGGAGAAAATGCATATAGGTTGGATCTGCCACCACAACTGAGAATCCACAATGTCATTAATGTAAATCACTTAAATTTGTTCGAGGATTCCCTCTTGGATGAACCAATCACCATCACTTGTCCAGTGGAAAACATTCCCGATTTCCAACTCCCATTGGCCAAAGACACTATACTGGACACTAGAAGTCGCTTTACAAGACACGAGACTTACACTTCATATCTCGTAGCCCGCCAAGGCCAAACTCCAGCTCAGACAAAGTGGATCACAACTCATGTATTGCACAACAAGTTTCCACATCTTCTCATGGAAGCTGAGAGGCTTCTAGATATAAACAGGGAGGAATTGGGCCAAGGAGGCCACCTAGGGGAACGCCCACCTTGGGCGCACAAGTCAATCACCTAGGCGCAACAGTTCTTCACCTTTTGATGAGGAATTAAATATATGTAAAATAAATGGTTCCCTTTGTATATAAGGTGAACCCGGACTAAAATAAATCTTCCGAAGCTATGTGTTTTGGTTGTTTTATTTTCTGAGATTGCATTTTACATTCACGACAATTTCGTTTTTAGGGTTTCCTGAAGAATAACCAGTGCTCCTTCTTTCATGGCTTCCTCCTCGTCCATTTGACAATCTTCCACCTCTAAGAACAAGCTTATCTCACTAGCTAGCCACTCTCTCACGTAGAAAATATTTTCCTTGGAGTTTTTTGAGGAAGAAGGGAGGGCGCACCAACTGGGGTTTAGCCCTTGCTGGTTTCTTCCTTGTGGGAATGAAGTGAGTGCACCCTCTTCCATGGCTGCACTGGGCTTCTCCCATTAATCCACGGAAGTCACTCTGAGATAGCCAAAACCTCTTGGCCACTCTCGGGTCAACCGGGTTTGGATCCCCATTTGCTTGGTCACCAAAACTAATAGTGCACCCATGTTATGATTTGTGCCACACAAGAGATTTTTTGTTCAGAAGCCGAGCTATGCCTTGCCTGGTCACCTTCTCCTATAGATCGCCTTCTTGGGAAGATCACGGTCCTGGCCGATGGGAGCACCGTTCGAGGAGGTTGTAATGTGGGGAAACTGAAATGGAGAGCAAATGGCTCTCATCGAGGGGGTGTCGGAGTTGTTTCATTCACTTGAAGTTTTTCCGTTGAATGTATCTGTTAGACAGAATGAACTACAGGGAATCCAGATTTTGTGAGGACTATGTTGTTTACAGAAAATGAAAATTATATAATCTCTTCTGCTGCTGGTCAGAGGCACGTTACTATGTGTAAATGTGATGGTAGTAACAGGATTAGAGCTGCTGCTTGTGTTGCTTTCATGGAACACCCGACTGTGGCCTTAGACTACGAGAATTTTTTTGAGAGACCTCTTCAGACGACGCGGAAGAATATGTGGCAGGGCGATGAGGAGTGCTCCCATCTATTGTTTATTTATGTATGTATATGTTCAATCAATATATTTATCAGTCTGGAATTGGAGAGAATTTGGACTGGAAACTTGGTTAGGCCCTACAAATATATTTATCTGTTCGCCTGTCTGCCTTGTTATTAAATCGGAGAGAATTTGGAGTTGGAACTCACTTCGGCCCTAAGAATCTGTCTATGTGGACAGTACATTCAATGTCATAATATTTTAATGACGAAGAACATTTGGACTCTGAACCCAATCCGACCCTAGGATTCCGTTTATGTTGACAGTACTTGCACTGTGTTCAACAGTCTGTGTCTCTTTGTATGCGTACTTTTGGAATGGTATGCGTATCCGTATGCCTTTACATTGTGCAGGACAAACATATTTACTCGTTTATGTTGACAGTACTTGCACTGTGTTCAACAGTCTGTGTCTCTTTGTATGCGCATGTGTAGTTTATCATAAAATGATTGTTTAGGTTCAAATATATTAAAATGATTGTTTAGAAATTTTCATTCAATCAATTATTATAATTAAATATAGTTTATCATCTTTTTGAAGAAGAATAAAAAAGATATTTTAAATATATAATATGATGTATTATTAAAATTTACCGTTTTGTTTAAATAAGGATTTTGATTATTTTTAAGTATGATATATTTGTTTTGTTTTTTTAAATTGAATTTATTTTTAGTTTTTATGATATTTTCTTAAAAAATCTGATAAAAAAATTCAAAAAAAAAAATTTATAAGATTAATTTTTTTTTTAATAAAATAACAATTAAATCTTTATTAATATCACTAAAATAAAATAGATATTAATATCACTAAAATATTTGAGGTAAGGAGGATCATCTTCCTATCTTATGAAATCCTTCTTTAAAATTTACAAAATGTAACTATTGTTCTTTCTCTCCAAAAAAATATTACGATGCATTTATTTTCTTTCCTTCTTCTTTAAATATGTTTATACCATACATGTATAACATTAAATCACAATTATTATGTTTACCATAAATATAATGCATGCATAATATAGAGAAAATGTAGGTTAAACATGGATATGTAAGTTTAAATTCAATACAAAACAAATATATTGTGTATCAATTTTTTGGTTGGTTTTATGATGAACAAATTTTTTTAATTACATGAATATATGATGATAGATGAATTTATTAGAAGATTTTAGAGAAATACTACCCAATTTACAATTCTAGACACTATCAAATTATTCATTTTTCAATTACTTATTTTTTGCATTTTTTCCATTTGGGTGGGTGCCACTTTGGGTGATAATTTGGGTGGTTAAGTGACACGTTTTATTTTGGGGGTGGTAGGTGCGAGAGGGTTTTTTTTTTTAATCTTGAAAGAAATTCGAACTAAACTTCATGTGGGGATTAAGCGAATTTATTAATAATTAAGTAAAAGGGTTGGCATTATATCCATTGTTGAACCTTCTCAAATCAAGGAGGATAAAAAATATCATATTAATTAAAGAGTCTTCAATCACAATTTCTTAAATGAAAAATCAATACATCTCTCAGAACATGATCCTCTTCAGACCGATCCAAAGAATCCAAGGTGTGGCAAGAAGATATCAATGTATTGTTTACTTCCAAGTCCCAAGGAATTACAATAAATGGGTTTCATTAATTCATGGAATGATGATCCTAAATCGGTGTGGGGGGTGGCGATGGTTCCATATTTAGCTTACCTCCCATGACTCATCATCCTTCAAACTTTAGAAATGACGTATATCTGAAGTTCATTAGCAAGTGGCATATATTGTTATGATGGATGAGATGGAAATTAACAATGGCTCCCCTAATTATACTCCCCGAAATAGCCATGAACATAGCCATGTCATCAAAATGTGATGAGCATGTCCCTATCGTCGTAATGTGACAGGCATACTAACATCACAATCTAATGAATAGTTTAATGTCGTATTATCCCAAACATAGCCCTTTTGTTGTAATATTACAAGCATATCCTTGTCCTTGTAATGTGTCAAACATATCCTCATAAAACAATGTGATGGAAATATACTAACATAACAATGTGAAAAATGTTTCCAAATGTCACATGTGATTGAAATATACTAACGTCACAATGTGACAAACATTTCCAAATGTCACATGCGATGAACATAACTCAACATTGCAATTTGATGAACAAAGTCAGATGTTGCAATGTCAAAAACATAGTAATGTTGAAATGTGATGAATATAGTAATGTCGCAATGTGATGAACATAGTAACATCCCAATATCACAAACAGTGCAATGTAACAATGTGACGAACATAGCCATGCCGTTACAATGTGACAAACATATCCTTGTCGTCGCAATGTAATGAACATAGTAACATTGCAATCTGATGAACATTGTGACATCGCAATATGATGAACATAGTTGTTTCGTTGCAATGTGACAAGCATATCCCTGTCCTCACAATGTGTCCAACATATCCTCATGTTGCAATGTGACATAAATATACTTACCTCACAATGTGTCAAACATTTCCAAACGTCACAATGTGATGAACAACATAGCCCATTTTCACAAAGTGTCGAACATATCCTCATGTTGCAATATGACAGAAACATAGTTACCTCACATTGTGTCAAACATTTGCAAACGTCACAATGTGATGAACATAGCCCATTTTCACAATGTGATGTACACACCCAATGTCACAACATGTGATACATATTTCAACATTGCAATGTGATGAACATTCATTGTCATCGCAATATGAATAACATAGTAACATTGCAATCTGATGCAAATATACTTACCTCACAATGTGTCAAACATTTCAAAGCGTCGCATTGTCATGAACATGCCCCATTGTCACAATGTGATGTACACACCCAATGTCCGAACATGTCATACATATCTCAACATTGCAATGAGATGAACATTTCTGGACGTCACAATGTGATGAACATAACCCACTATTGGAATGTGACTTACCTATTCCAATGCCATAATGTCACAAACAAAAACCATACATCATAATGTGAAGACCATAACCTTATGATGTCATGTGACGAGCAAAACCTTGTCACAATGTGACCATCAAAACCTGATCAACATTAGAATGCGATAGTGCCATCGTAAACCATGGTTAAACATAATCAACATGATCAACCATAATCAAATCCATATGGTCTATGAAGGTCAACCATAGTCGCGGTCAATCATAGTCATCTCGAGACAACCATAGTTAACCATGGTCATGGTCAATGATTAACAAATATACTCAACTTTGGTCCACTTCAATATCAACCATAGTTAACCATAGTCAAGCATGGAAAATCATAGTCAACCACGGTCAAGATCAATCATAGTAGACCATACTCTTGGTCATGATCAATAATAGTTAACCATAGTTAAGGTAATTGTCAACCATAGTCATAGTTAAAGTCAAACATGGTGAATGTCATCCATAGTCATGGTCAACCATGGTCATGTCCATCCATGGTAATCTATGGACAATAATTGTCAAACATGGTTAACCAAGGTCTACCCTAGTGAAGGTTATGCTCAACCATGGCCAACCATAGACAAGCATAGTAAACCAAAGTCAAGCGAGGTTTACCAAGGTTAACCATGGTCATTGTTAGTGCCATGGACAATAAATATCAACCATGGTTAGTCATGGTCAACTATGTTCATCCGTGGTCAAGGTCAGCCACACTCAACCATGGTCATGTGGTAATGCGCAACCATGGTCAACCATAGTCAACAATAGTAAACCAAACCATGTGGTAATGCGCAACCATGGTCAACCATGGTCAACAATAGTAAACCAATTGCAATCTGATGCAAATATACTTACCTCACAATGTGCCAAACATTTCCAAACATCACATTGTGATGAACATAGCCCATTTTCACATTGTGATGTGCACACCCAATGTCACAAGATGTCATACATATCTCAACATTGCAATGAGATGAACATTTCCAAACGTCACAATGTGATGAACATAACCCACTGTCGGAATGTGACATACCTATTCCAACGCCATAATGTCACAAACAAAAATCATACATCGTAATGTGAAGACCATAACCTTATGATGTTATGTGATGAGCAAAACCTTGTCACAATGTGAACATGAAAACTTGATCAACATTAGAATACGATAGTGCCATAGTAAACCATGGTTAAACATAATCAACACGACCAACCATAATCAGCTCCACATGGTATATGAAGGTTAACTATAGTCACGATTAATCATAGTCATCCTGAGTCAACCATAGTCAACCATGGTCATGGTCAATGATTAACAACTATACTCAACTTTGGTCCACTTCAATCTCAACCATAGTTAACCATAGTCAAGAATGGAAAATCATAGTCAACCACGGTCAATTTCAACCATAGTAGACCATACTCTTGGTCATGATCAACAATAGTTAACCATAGTTAAGGTAATTGTCAACCATGGTCATAGTTAAAGTCAAACATGGTGAATGTCATCCATAATCATGGTCAACCATGGTCATGGCCAACCATGGTAATCTATGGACAATAATTGTCAAACATTGTTAATCAAGGTCTACCATAATGAAGGTTATGCTCAACCATGGCCAACCATAGCCAAGCATAGTACACCAAAGTCAAATGAGGTCTAGCAAGGTCAACCATGGTCATTGTTAGTGCCATGGACAATAAGTATCAACCATGGTTAATGATGGTCAACTATGTTCATCCGTGGTCAAGGTCAACCACAGTCAACCATGGCCATGTGGTAATGTGTAACCATTGTCAAACATAGTCAACAATAGTAAACCAAATTCAAAGAAGGTCTATTAAAGTTAACCATGGACATTGTCAACCATAATTAAGCATGGTCATGGTGAACCAATGTCAATGACAATTAAACATGGTCATGGTCAACGAATGTCAATCATAATTAAGCATGGTCATGGTCAACCATATTTAACTATAGTCAACCAAGTTGTACAACAAAGTTAACCATGGTCATCATCATTGTCATGGTAAAGCATAAAAAACCATGGTCATGGTCTACCATAGTCAACCATGGTCATGGCCAAACATAGTCACAATCAAGTTCAACCATGTAGTCATGGTCTACCATAATCAATCGTAGTCCATCGCAGTCAACCATGGTCAACCATTTTGTAAATTTTTCATTATTATTTTTATTGATATTTTAATTTAGATATATAGTAATCATCTTCATGCATGGTCATGGTCAACTATAGTCAACCATGGTTTTTTTCAATAAATGTATTAATGTATTATTAATGTATTACTACTTTAATTATGTATTTATTAATGTATTAATACTTTAGTAATGTATTTATTAATTTATTTTTACTATAATAACGTATTACTTTATTAGTGTATTAATACTTTAACAATGTATTAATCAATAGCATTAAGGTATTACTCAATTAATACATTACATTATAAATGGATTAATACTTTAATATGTTACATTATACATTAATATATTAGTACCTTAACTTATACATTAAATTTTAAATTGTTATGATTAGTATATGTTACATTAATGTAATACAATATATTAATACATTGTTATTATATATTCTATTAATGTAATAATTCATTAATAAATTAATTATGTATTAATATATTAATGGTTGTCCCTAAGACATGTCGATCGTCAACTAGCAACAACCACTTTATAAAAGTGATTGATATACGTCGATCGATGTCATTAATTTAGAAAGCTAAAAAAATGATGTTGATTGACATCTATCAACCACTTTTATAAAGTGGTTGTTGCTTCTAAAATTAAATTCTTAAATGACATCCTTCTCCCCCATCGTAGGCATTTTTCTAATTAAATTATTAAATGACAGCTTTATTGTTGTGAGATCGCACCTTTTATTCAATTTTGAACTCTTCCTGGCAGCAATTTTTCCTGTCGGTCCCGAAGGCAATAAGACTAGATTCCTACTGGTTAACCTTATTTTTGGACATTAGATAATGACAATTCAATAAGTTTTGCAGTTATTATTATTTCTTGAGGTGTCTAATAATTAATAAATTATTGAATAGATTTTTCCTTGCCTTAATGTAAATTTAATTAAACACCAAAAGAGTCTAAGATTTCATAAAGTTCTTAACCTATAATTATTTTCAGTTCTTATCGAAAGCATTGTAGGGATGATTGGTGATTATCTTACTCTCGTGCATTTAGACCACGATTAACTTCGGATCGTTTAAGCCTCCATCATCTATGGCGTCCTTAAAAGTGTTAACATACGAGGGATTGTTTATAGTTTGCTTTGCGCTTTGAATATCTATGTAGCTGTGTGAATTAAACCTTGGGTTACTTGCATTGCGTAGAAAGAATTGATGTTTACCCTGGTCCTTGCTTTAAGGTAGATGTTGATTCGGCGCCTCGAACTCAAATTAAAGTTGATTTTTGCACTTGATTAATGCATTAATGGATGGCTTGTAATTATTTAACCTTGGGAAATGAATAAATTGATTGATGAATGATAAAGTGGTTTTTACTTGTGACCTTAGATTGATGTACAACTTATTGATATAATAGTTAAACTTATTGCGCAAGTGGATTTTATGGATTAATGATGGTCTTGATGTTAGTATTCTAGTGCTCACTGAAATTTTATTATGATGATGTATGACTAGTTGTGATTGGATAATTGCGCACAATGATCATTAAGTGAATACGCTAAACTAGAAAATGGATCATGTGCTCACCTTAATAATGATGTTGTTTATTCATGAATGATTCAATCACATTCCTGGAAGTTAAGTGGATATCGTTGTGCCTTGATGATCGTTGACAATGCTGCTATTTACTACGATGTTTTAAATTTCTTTCTAACACATTGAAAAGACAAACACAAAAAAAATTTTCCAACTGTTCATCGCTAGTGTGTCATGATGGCATGGATGTTACATATGGTATCAGAGTGGGTTCAACCCTTCGACTGTGGATAGCCACGCCTTCCACTGAATTAAACCTTTATGATGACCTAACGCTAATTAAATTATTAACCTGTCCACATGGTAATAATGGTTAGAGGACGCCATAGAGATTCGCGATGTAGTTCCATGGGATGAGGTGTGACGCCTTCAGTAGCACCTGCACCAGAGGGGTCTAACCCCCAAGGAGAAGAAGAAATATTCAGCATGAATTGTCACGCGGGATGCATTGGGTCTCACCAGGCCCTTCTAAGGAAATGTGAGAGGCCTTGACTAATCGTATGTACTAAGATAAGGCCATGGTGCCTATACCCTTGAGGGTCCACAACGCGCCTGAGGGAGTATTTGTCTCCTTCATGAAAAAATCTAGAAGATTACATTCCTGAGTTCACGAGTGTCAAGGACGGATTAACCGTCGAGGCATGGATGGAGATAGAGGCGATGTACTTTGCGCCAGGGATGATTATAAGGATGGAAATTTATTTTAAAATGTAGAAACCTTGGAGACTATTACTAATCCTTCATATGTTAAATATAAATGTTTGACGATATTTTTGTAAAAATATTCAAATTTATAATTATTTTATATAGTTTTTATAAAAGTTTTGTGATTTTTAAGGTAAAATAATTTTATCCTATAGAATTTGGGTGAATCATTTTTAAAATAGTGAATCTCGTTTTTGGAAAAACCATGGAAAATTAGCCCATGAGAGGAATTTAACCCCTGAAATCATCCTTGCTTTACGCTTCCCAGTTACGACCTCCAGCACAAAGGTCCTCATATGCGGTCTTCATCTAAAGGGGAGCGTTCTTCTATGGAGGAAGACACTCCTACATCGATTATCCATGGTTGTCAAAGCCGTGTTAGGGGGAACGATTATGAGAGAAGTAATTGTCAACATAATTCATTGAGCGTCATATCGACGAGTTCAACGCCTTATGACATGGTGGTCGTATGGTGTCGGATTAGGATACTAGATTGTGGAGCTACTTTGTTGTGCCCCTCATGTGAAAATGAAGAAGTTGGAGATCAACAAGATCATGACCATCCTTAAATCCATCTTTCGTGTGAAGGTGAGGATTTAAATACCTCAGACGTTGCACGATGTAGTCTAGTGGGCCTCTCGAGATAAGGAATATTTGACCGTGGGAGTCCGGGAAGGACTCCCATAAGATCGTCTGTACCGAAAAAATATCATTTGCAGCGGAATCAAACGTCGGACATATAAAACATATTAGTGTCAAGATATGTCTATAGGAAACTTGTTCACGAAACCCTGATGATAGGTTCCTCAGTGGAGGGCTCCCTATAGGAATCACCGCATTCATGGCAACACTACTAGCAATCATCGTTTGGTCCCGTTCAGCGAAAGGGAACATGGTTTATAGATGGCATGTCAACAACTATTGCTTGAGGGACTCAGAGTACTAGACAAAAGAATGAATGTTGGACATGTGGAGAGTCACATTACCAACCAGACTACCTAGTTGAAAGGGCGAGAGCGGTCGAGTCAATAGGACACACTACTATGGAGGAGATGGGAAAGGCCCATAGGATTCATGATCGCGGTAAATAACCGCTAGGCTGAGCACCAGTCCACCATGCTTGAGGTGTGAGGTGCCATCACCAAACAAACTTTTAGTGTTTTTTGGACCCAGGTGCTGCGGAGAGCTCTAATTCTAGTACCATGCTAAATGGATTTGGGTAAGGGATTTGACAGGACGAGTGCAGATTCGTCGATGTGGCTTAACATGGGGATAATGTAATGAAGTATGGCCTACATCATGATCTTAAGATCTTCTAATGTCATGATCGATATGTACTAGTCATAATCGCATGATGCGATACTCAATGGTAAGGTGAGGCGGTCGAGTTGGACCGATGATGAAGGACAAAAATGTGTTATTGTAGGAAGAAAGCAGGGAGTATCCCTAAGGTTCATTTATTCCCAGCAGCTACAAGAGATCACACGCAAGCACACAAGTTATATTCATACTTTGCGATGAAACTCAAGGGTGTGGCAGAAGGAGTAGATGAACTTCTGGTAGTACAAAAGGTTGCAGAAGTGATTCCATGAAGAATTACCAAGTGTATCGCCTAAAGACACAATGGAATTTACCATCGTCCTAAAACCTGGAACTGAACCAATGGTAAGAAATCCTTATTGGATGTCTACCCCTGAGTTACAGGAGTTGAAAGAGAAACCGAAGGAGTTGCTAGACCTAGGAATTATACATCCAAGTGTATCACCTTAGGGTTATCTTGTTAATTTGATACAGAAGAAGGATGGTTCGTGGATTATCTGCTTGACTACCGATGAGTATTCCTTAATGACATTTGATATTTCTTGGAGGATGGAAGATCAGGATGAACTTTTACTCTTGGTAGTATAGTGTTGCGAGAGAACAAATTACAGGAAGTAGTTTCAATGTTATTGAGGATTCACTGCTTAGGACATGTTATCTCCGACGACAGTATTGTGATGGATCCCACGAATCTAGAGGATATTATGGAGTGGCCTGAGCCAAAAAATGTCCCAGAAGTGTGTAGCTTCATGGTTTAGCAGGATATTATTGATGGTTCATTGAGATTTTTTTGAAGATAGCAAATCCGATTATGAAATTGCAGAAGAAAAACAAGAAGTTTGTATGGGCCGATAAATGTG
This sequence comes from Picea engelmannii, assembly GCA_009831015.1. Lineage (NCBI taxonomy): Eukaryota > Viridiplantae > Streptophyta > Pinopsida > Pinales > Pinaceae > Picea > Picea engelmannii. Next base: position 772,363 of record ML780491.1, on the reverse strand, counting down.
CGGAAGCATTTCGAAGGCTCAAGGAGTTGTTGACGACAACAATGATACTATAATTCCCTAGCGTGGACAAGGATTTCTTGTTATGCACTGACACATCCAAGGAAGGATTAGGCAGAGTCTTGAGGCAAGATGGTCGAGTGATCTCTTACATATTGAGGAAGATAAGGAAGCATGAGGATAATTACGTGAAGCACGATTTAGAATTGTTAGCCATCATGTATGCCCTAAGAGTGTAGAGACGAATGATGTATGCCCTGAGAGTGATATCTCTTCAAACTAATCTACGTGAAAGGATTCTAACTACAATGCAATGCTGACTGGTATAGAGAGGGTAAGAAAAAAAAACATTTTTGGAAAGACACTATGTCTGTAGAAAAATAGAGGGTTATACTGTGGACAATGATGGATCTTGAGACATAATAGTTGGATTTACTTACCACCCAATGGAAAACTGAGAAGTTTTGATCTTATGCGAAGCTCATAGAGTAGTGTACATGGCTCATCGAGGAGTAATGAATATAAGGATCGACCTTAAGACCTTATTCTTCTGGAAGGGATAAAGGCGGACATCATCAACTACGTGGCGAGATGTCTAGAAGGTCAGAAAGTGAAGGTTGAACATAGAAATCTCGTAGGACTGATTCAACAGAACTCTATTCTAAAATCAACATGGGAGGTCATTTCAACAAAATTCATTGTTGAAATGTTGCTGACGGAAAGGAGTTATTACCCGATTATCATGATAGTTGACACTCTGATAAAGAGTTCACATTTTTTTCCCTATGTGTACGATGCACCAAGCGCCAGATATAGCTAGAGTTTATATCAACAAGATCTTGAGACTGTCAGGCATACGAAAGGAATTGTATCTGATAAAGGATTCGTTGTTTGCAAGATGATTTGGATGAGTTCCCAAGAGGTATTGGGAGCACCACTAAACTTTAGTACAACATGTCTTTGAGATAGATAGGATGACCGAAAGAACGAACCAATTTGGGAAGGTTGTGTTGCATATGTGTGTGTTGGACCAACATAAACGTTGGGAATAGTTTTGGTCGTTGGCCGACTTTGCATGCAACAATAGCCATCAAAGCACCATTAAGATGGCGCCATTTGATTTTCTTGATGGGTGACTGTGTCAGACACCTTTGAGTTGGGATTGGCTCGAGAATGGGGTCTTAGTTGACCATAAGTGATCCAAGAATTGAAAGAACATTTACAAACAATACGAAAGGGGATGTATGAAGCGTAGTATTTGCAGAAGGGTTTTTCGATGCAGAACACATCGACCATAATTATGAAGGGCCTAACAGTTATTCGTGCCTCATTCTTGAGGTGTTGCGCGATGTTTATCTTGTATCCATGTGCAAATTTAGTTTAGTGATCCTACACATGTGATTGAATTGAGTTAGTGGCAGATTTTGGGAGAGTGTGCACTTAGAGTAGAGCCAATCCACTTTCTAGACCACTGCATTCCACAACTACGACGTCGAACTGTAAATTGGGTCAAGGTCCATTACTAAAATTGTAGTCCATACTCACCTACCTCAAAGGATGCATATGATATGCGTCAACAATTTCCATTTTGGTTTGATGGCTAGACATTTAGATATTGTTAGATACTTTATTTCCACATTTGTATACTTATGGCTACATGCTTAGCCTCAACAACTGACTCCAAGAGAAGATGTCGAGGGTGGATGAAGGGGGCATCATGGGATGAATGATGGGTTCCCTCACACAAGAGATACCCACCACTAGATGTGTTATCATATACAATATTTGAATTTTATTTCAAAGTTTAATACACATAAAATTGATATAAGTCCTTTCCTACATGTGAAAGGTATACCAAAATCTGTTATGCCTTTCCTTTTATCAATATTGTTACCAACAAATAGATGTTTAACACAAGAATATAATTAACCTGAATAAAATATATAAAATATGTTTACTTGAGGAAATGTTGAAGAGGTTATAAAAAAAAAATGTAAGATTTTCCATCGAACACTCACACTCTGAGAAAATTACAAATATTCTAGATATAGATAACAATGACAATGGGATTGATAATAGTAGCGAGAACTACCAAAACACTCAATGTAAATCCTTGATGTGAACATAATCAAGTATGGCATAGGTGTCACAAATCCCACTACAAATGGTAACACGGTAATACATAATACAATGACAAGTTTGTAAAGAGGATAATCCTACTCCGAACATTCTAGTAAGGAGAACGCTCAATCACAAGTACCAATACCTTTTCAAAAGGTGTAGTATAGAAATTTCCATGTCTAATGAAAAAAATTAAAATTAATATTGTGATATATATATATATATATATATATATATATATATATATATATATATATATATATATATATATATATATATATATATATATATATATATAATTTTAAAATTTTTGAGCAAATGTTATTTTTAATCAACAAATGATAGTGATGATGTTGATGACTCTGTAAAAAAATTTAAATTTTTAAAGATATTTTTAATGATGATGAGTTGATAATGATTAACAAATTGGTCTAAACAAGGTAAAGAATTACTTGGAATTCTTTAGAATTTTATTTTTGTGATCTAAAAGCATTAAGGGAAGCCTTCCAAGATCACCAGAGTTTTGTTGATTTAAAAGGTAATGAAGGTTGATAGTGTGACAAATCCTTTGAAATTGATATCTAATCTATGTATATGATAAACATTTTAAGAGAAGGTGCTTTTAACATAATATGTGATGGATATAAATATCCATTTTTTATAGGAATGACATTCACTAGTATATTTTAATATTTCATGATTTTTTTTAAAATATTGGAAATATAATTCAATGTTCAATTTAAATTGCATAGAATTTACTTTTATATTATTGGAATAATTTTAGTAAAATTATTATATAGAGGAGGTCTCTTATCCTTCAACTGACTTCAAATGAGGAGTATTCTACATTAATTTAGTTTTTATCTTAGATTATTATTATTATTATTTTATAAATGATGAATTAACATTTTGAAAATTTAAAATAATATTATTAATTTTTTTATTTGTAATTCAATTAAAAAAATATATTTTTTTCTTAATTGAAAATAATTATATGAATTTTATACTTGTTTTATAAATTTTAACACATTAATGAAATTTATTTTTAATACATTAATGAAAAAAACCATAAAATTTTGACTAGCACAATCGTATAATCAACTATATTTGTTTTATAAATTCTAACAGATTAATCAAAACAAATTTTAACACATTAATGATATAAAAACCATAAAAATGTGAATAGTTCCAATTAACTATATTTATGTATCAAAGAATAAATTATATGTGAAAAGTGAATAATAAAATATTATGATTTATTCAAGTACATAATTGATGATGATGATGATCATGATGATTAACGTCCACTAAGACCGAATTGGTCTATCGAACCTTAAGAGGGTAAGTGATTACTTGTGATATTTTAGAATTTTGTTTTTGTGCTCGAAAAGAATTAAGAGAAGCTTTCCAAGATCCCCATACTTTTGTTGAGTTAAGAGGTTAGGAAGGTTGGTAGTGTGATAAATATTTTGAAAATGAGATCTAAGTGCTTTTAATCTTCAACCTTCTTAGTGTCACAAAGGTGACACACTCTTTCATCCCATGGCATTTTAGGAATTGACCAACGCCCAGTTTCACTATGGAGCTCGTGAGAATTTGTTCTTATCTTAGCAATTTTTATTTTTTCTTTACACTTGGAAAAACAGATAGATAATTTTGAGCTTCTAGATTAGGGTTGATTACATCTTTATAATACCTTAATATTCTTTTTTCCTCTAACTCTTTATCACACCATATTTTTTCCTTAAAATTTGATTTGACTTTTTTTTTAATAGTATCTTTATTCTGCAAAATCGTTTCTTCCATGATTCCCCAATAGTTTATCCAAAACCAGGCGTCCTTATGCCATCCTTGCTTGAGTCGATGGTGGTTATGAATTAATTTTGAAGCAATTTTAGGTAGCCTCTTGTCTTCCATGTTGTTTAACTAGTTCTTATACATTAGGTATCTAGTCATAGCCATGTTCTCAATGGGGGAGAGGCTTGTTTCTAAGAGGAGGATGGGATAGGGCGTATTTCCTATAATTTTGATATTATAGGTTATAAAATTCTTTTGTATTTTCTCTATCTTTCTCCAGGATTCACGAGAGATACTTGTTGGCAGCCAATCCACATTTTTCTACTATATTATAAGCTGCCTACACTCATGTTTTGCAAACATCAGTTTTTCGTTGCAATTCTCAAATAAACAACACTTTTATTTTTGCGACATTTGCACATTTACTTCGTTTTTGTTTTCACGACTGTAAGTGTGAAAACTTGGTCTTTCGTAGTCGCATTAAAATCATTATTGAACTGTCATTATCCTTCTTGTCGATATGTCCATTGCGTTTACATTTTACTTATCATTATATAGTTGGCAAGACCTTTTGATCTGCACTCATTTGACATTCTTTGATTGATCATGTAGTTTCATTTCATGAGTGATTGACTTTGTGACTCATTGGCGATTGGATTTATATGTTCTTTGATTTGGTCTAATTGGTTTCATAAAAATATATAGGTGTTATGGTTAAACCCTTGATATATTTCATATGATCTAATACCTAGTTCAAAACGCATTGGCACATTGGTTAAACTCTTGATATGAATTGTTACAATGCATGTCACATAGTCAAAACGTTGGTTTTGGTTTCGATTTGTATGTTTGGTTTTAAAACTATGGTATAACCATTGCTTGCGCAAATGATTAATACACTTACCATTGGTTTCATTGGTCGGACGAATCACATGATTGTTAAACTATACAATAGTGGTATGAACAACTATAAGCACCGATGGTTGTACCTTGGCAATAAATATTATGCATGGACAGCAAATAGCTCCACCACCTTCACATGATGTCATTAATGTTGCTCTTATCCCTGTTTCACCTCTGTTAGCCCGGGTAACCCTTCGTGCACTCTGCTCCTGTGTATGCTATGATTCAAAACCTGGACTTACCGTGTGCTCAGCTCCATGGCACCAGTGGTGCGAATTGAGTCGAATGGTAGCGAAGCCTTGCTACTGTTCGACAATGCCCGAAAAGACTTAGAGGATAACGGTTGGTTCACCTTTGTACAACGATTCGAGGGTTTTAATTTATTTGTTGCACAATAGTTCGCCCTAACTTTTGATGGTTGTAGAGCCAAGGTGGGTGACATTCAGTTGGAAATCAATGAGGAGTTTATTAGTTCTGCCACCGGACTATGGGCTTCTGCCCCCAGCGTTGGTTTAAAAATTCAAAAGTGGAAGAGGTGCCATGGCCACTATTGTTCGTCTCGCGAAAGGTCACATCCTGTGATAGAGGTATGCCCATTTCCATGTTTAAACCACGATGGCATGACCTTTTGATGGTGGTTAAACAATTCGTGACCTGTGAGGGTCAATACAGACTATTTTTTCTCTACCACCTGCGACTGTTAATGAATTTTATAGGGTATCCATTGAATATGCCTTTCTATTTTCAGCATAGCCTGTACAAAATGTCAAAAAGGTTTAAAAGAGAAAAGGTCGATAGTAGCTTGTTCCACCATGGCCTAATCAGACTTATCATTGTTCATCACTTAATTCTCCATGGTGATAGCTAGCGAGCCTTTATCGCTCGAAATGGTTTTGATGATACAGACCCTATCCAGATTGACAAGCCTGTGATTAATGAAGCTAAGGTCGGGCCACCCGTGCCCTTCCATGTCCTACTGCCCTCTCCTAAACCCTCAGTCGACCCTGATATTGAATTACCCAACGTTATAACTAAGAAGGCTAAGGCTATTAAAAAACCCGTAAGAAAAAAGGCCAAGGCAAACCCTACTGTTGATGGAAAAGGTAAAAAGAATGCTCGGCTTATCTCGAGAATGGCTAGGAATAAACCTAAACCTAGTGTTGAGAAGAAGCCCATAGTCCTTAGTGAGGATTCAAACTCTCACATAGAACATTTCCTAGCTAGTGAGTACCCTTACTCACAGGGTCTATGCTCCGAGCCACCTTATGATTTCGTTTCGAATCTCCCCCCTTGCCTAAGGAACAATCCCAGTTACCCAGGAATCGAATTACCTAACGAAACCCTCAGCAATATAACCAAACCCTCACCTGCATCTTCGAATCCGGAACAATCGTCATGTGACCAATGTGATATGTGGTTGGAACGATACTATATAGACGTTCCTGTACTTCAATCGAAAATCAAATCGCTAGAGAGCCAAGTTGCAGTATTGACCAGCCAAAGGGACAAGCTTCGAGTTGTTTATAGGAAGCAGAGAACCATTGGTTCCATCATTTTTCGAAATGTTGAATCGGCTACAGCTGTTGTCAACTCCAAAATGTCATGATCAAGTTGTCTGATCGTCATCCAGGTATGAATTCAGGTATCAATTTCATTTTGTGAAATCCTCGGATTAATATAATGATTTGAGTTTGGTTTTCAAATAGCTTTGTATATCATTTGAAATGGCTTTGTGATAATGTTGTTCATCCTGTACATTGTTTTCTCTTTGCTAAAATTAAATGGAGTTTCGATTTACTCATGCCCAGTTTAGCCTTTGGTAGGTTTTCATCGGATTTGATTTGTTTTTCTGTTGAGTTAATGAAATCTATGGTTTGCTTTCGATTGGATTTGTTTGCATCTAATCTAAATAGGAGGTTTTGCATGCTAAATTTAGAGCACGATCATGTTTTTATTTGGTATGATTTCATTATGGCTCTAATTTAGTTTGTATGCTGTGATTTTGAAATGACTCCGTGAGTTTGAATTGATATAATCTTCTAAATCGGGAATACAACTCTGATCAATTTCGATTCGGAAAGAACGACTCTGTTTTTTCATAAAAACAATATTCTCATTTAAGCTTGTGCAAATGATATCTACACCCGAATCATGGAACGACTTTGGTGCACAATGACTATGTTAAATTCCAACTGTTCGATTCACTCTTATCCTGATTGGATTGTTGTGTATGTTCAGTTAGTATGATGATTTTCATGAGTTGGATTCGTATCATAGAAGTTGCTCTGCTTGATTTTAATTTGCAAAATGAATTGGTCGACATCTGTTATCTCTGTCAAATCCGGTTATAATTCATTTTGAAATGAATGGTTTCGTTCAATGACAATCGAGTTTGTTTTCCCCAAATAGCAATAACAAACGATTGAACTAATCCTACAGATCTTGTTGATAGATCCCATTATGATTTCATTTGTGAACATTTACGTGCCAGTTTTGATTTAATTCGCTCATGGCATGGATCGTTTGTTATGTCAAAACAATTATGTCAATTTGAAAAGGATCTTGTTTGGATTTGATCGTGTTCCTTGTTGATGAGGCAGCATAACAATTGCCTATGATTTGTTTTAATTGTATCGATTTCAATTTGATATGAAACGATTTCATTACTTATTCGATATGATTCTATTCACCTGATTACGTGGCAACAAACGAAACAGAGTATATGCATCTCTGTAGTCATTTGATTTTAGTTCTGTTTTGATCTCGAATTAGTATGATAATTTCAATTTGAATGATTCGCTTGTCTTTCGAAGAGCAATTAGATGCTTGTTAATAGTTTGAATTTAATTCTTTAAAGATTTGAATTGATTTTAATGTTGATTCTGTCTGATTTAGACCAGCTACAGAATTGCAAGATTCTGTAGCTAGTCTATAGAATTATATTTTTATCATTTTATTAATAAAATACCCTTCTAACTTGTCCATTTTTAACCCTTTTACGCTACATCTGAATTGCATTGGGCATGCTGGACAGTCTAGGAGATATTTGTGTGATTTAGTTTTTATTTTAGGTTCCTAGTTTAGTCAGACTTCGCATATCTTCCCAGATTTTATGTAAACAGTTTTGATAACTTCCACAGGGATGTTTTACCCTGTGGAAGGTCTTTAAATACTTTTTATTTTGTGTAATAAGGAGCATCCTCACTTGTGGGAGAACTAGGCTATGGATTTCTAATACAAACTGAGACAGGAATTGATGTTTTGCTACAACTTTTTCTTTTCAATATATCAATCTTTTGTTTCAAGTTTATGCATGTCATTTGCAGTTGATTACAGACTACTTTAGCTATCATAGTCTATTGCAGAATGATATGATTTAATTATTGTGTTATCCATATATGATTTCTTTCATTATTTTAAAAAACACAGCAATTACTTTGTTTCAGTTAATGAATCACATATTTCTCTTCTTCATTAACTGAATCATTTTGTATAAGTCTTTGCATACAGGTTTATCTAACTGTGGAGATTTATAAATCATAAGATTGTTTTGAATTTTTACGTCTTGTTTGTCCTGTAATTATATTGAAGAGCACAATAGCCTCCCGTTTACGAGAAGCTAGTGGATAATTCGGTGCGGGTTTTCTCCCTCTGATCAGCTAAGATAATCATTACATGCAGGACAAATCTGGAGCGTTTCTTCCAGGTTAGTTTGTTATTTATTTGTTTGGTTAATTTGTTAATATAATATTAGTAGTTTAGTTAGATATATGTTTAGTTAGAATTGTAGTTAGAATTAGTATAATAGTTGTTTAGTTTAGTTAGTTTTTGTTTTATTTATGTTCATAAAATTATAAAATCAACAAAAATATCTCTCTCTGTCTTAGGGCAGAATACAAATGAGTTTTTCATGTTTTATTTAAATCTGTAAATTGTTAATATTGTATATTTTGTGAATAAGATTTATTTCCGTTAGTAGTTAGATAGTTAATTAGTTAGAGTTAGTATAGTATTAGTTAGTAGATTATATATATAGGATATTTAATTTTGTTTTAGTTTGTTTAAGAGTTAGTTTAGTTAGATTAGTTTATTAGTTTGTTTAATAGTTAGTTTTAGTTAGATTAGTTAGTTTAGAGTAGTTTTTCTTTTTTTGTTTTCTTAGGACTTAGATCGGGTAACGGAGCCGCTAAACCCGTCAGGGTGGTTCATCCCAAACGGCTTGGGTTATTAGACAACCCCAGACCGATTCCACTCTCCCAGTTGACGGACGATCAATTTCGCCCATCAACAAATGGCGCTAGAAGGAGGGCCTGAACTTAATTAATGGCACGAGGTGGTCGTAAGACTCCTCCACCACCTAATCGCTCACCTATAGTGACCAGAAGCCAGTCAAATGATAATATTCCCCTTCAAACAACAACTACTTCAACCGACGATCCACGGATCACAATTGAGCCAACAACCCCTAATCCTACAAGTGGTGACATACAAGAGATTGTCCGTCAATCTCTTATTAAAACACATAGTGCCTTAGCACGTTTGAGGCAACCTAACCATCCATGGGGCCAACCTTTGGACTTCTCTGATATCAGAGAAAAATTAGAAGGCACTCATCTCACTGTGAATCCTTTAGAGCCAATCTTAAATCCTGCTGCAGGAGGATCTGGGATACCCCCTTCACCACCTCCATCATATCCTTCCTCTTCTGGAGGAGGTTCCTCTGACGAAGGCGATTCCCCTTCTCATCCTTCCACACCCATTACACCAATGGAAAATCAGAACAATCCTGCTAGACCTTGGCTTGATCAAGATGTCGTAGTTGTACCTGGAGCTCAGCATCCCTTATCTAAACACCCGGAGAAATGGCTTCCCAAGTTTGACCCTGACTCAAAACAGATCGCTGAAGATCACATTAAAAAGTTCATGTTAGCCATAAGACTCCGCAATGTCGAGCATGAAGATGTTGTTTGTAGGTTGTTCCCCTATACTTTCAAGGGTAATTCATCCACATGGTACTTTGCCCAACAACCCCATACCATCGTGTCTTCGGAAAAGTTCGAGTCTTGCTTTTTGGAAAAGTTTGGAGATGGTAAACCTTCGAAAGTCCTAGTCATGGATATTTCTAGTTTAAGAATGAACCCAAAAGAAAAAGTTAAAGACTTTAATCAATGATTCTTAACACTCAAAAACTGAATCCCTACGGATTCCATGCCTGCTGAGATTCTTATAATAGCATACTACACTAAAGCTTTGCATCAAAGTATAGCTATTTGGGTTAAACGATCTAAGAAATCCACGTTGTTAGAATATTTCGAGGAGGACAACGAGATTGAAAAATACATTCTTAGTCTTAAAGACTCTACTAGCAACGAAAAAGAGACTAGTTCTTCTTCCAAAAAGAAGATCGAAATCCTCCCAAGACCTACTCAAAGTAAAACACAACCTAAAAACTCTGATTTAGAAAACTTAACTAAAGTTGTTCAAAAACTGTCAAATCAAGTTATAGATTTAAAAAGGATGACCGAAGAAGATTCCTCGAGCAAAGGGCCTTACAAGCCCTCGTTCCGGAAGCCTTTTCCTACCAATCGACCTAATCCAACCACCGAATGCCTTAATCTAGAAAGTTTGCAATGCACCCTTCAAACGATTCTAGAAGCCCAAGATACCTTGATGCCTCCTGAGATTCCTGAGGAGGTAGTTGAACAAGAGACAATTCAAGAAGAAGAGTCTTCTCCAAACATTTTTGGACACTTCTTGGATAGCATCTTTCAAGCTAACTTCGAGACAATACATCCCTATAATACTAGGAGTAAGACAACAAACAAACCTTCTTCTGAAAACAATACAGTTTCACCTCCAAAGAAATCTAAATCAGCTGAGACTAAACAGAGTAATGTGAACCCCAACTTAGATTATGATGTAGTTGAAGATCTTAAAAAGTTGAGAGCTAACATTTCTGTTTATGAGTTATTGAAGTTTCCATTTCTGCTACAAAAAATGTTACAAAATATCTCAGAGAATGGAAAAAATGGTAATTCAAGTGGTAACAAGGTTGTGCAGAACAAAGTTCCCCAGAAGACTTCCACTAAAAACAATCATGATCCACAAGATACAGGAAGCCTTCCTGTAAGTAATGTAAATAATGTAGATAAAGTAGCTTTAGAGACTGCGATTAAAAAGACACAAGCTACTACTCTTAGTACTCGCAAAAATGTACCTCCATTTTTGTTAACTTTCGAAATCTTTAATAGAAACGTGCACAATTGTATGGTAGACTTAGGAGCGTCATCCAATGTGATGTCGTGGTATGTATGCCAGAAAATTAATGCAGAAGTTGAAACATCTACTTTAAGAATCATACAACTTGATCAGACAAATGTTAAAGTTATAGGCGAGCTAAAGAATGTGTTTATTAGATTATCGTCTAACCCCAAGGTTCATCAAGTCATTGATATAATTGTTGTGTATATTCTAGAAGTGTATGGTCTGTTTTTAAGAAGGGACTGGTCGGAGCAGTTACACAGTTATTTTTTGACAGATTGGTCTCATCTATGGCTTCCAGACAACGGTAAGCCTAACAAGATAAAAGTGAATCGTGAACGCTACCTTAAGTTCACAGTCACAGATTTAAACGATCCCAATGAACCATTTACACCTTCTGTTGATTCACCCGAAGTACAAGGGATGGACACCTTTTTCTGCAATTTCATGGCCGAGGCTTCACCTATCACCAATCCAAAACAACAGTCCGAGATTGTAGCATATGTGTAGCCAACAACTTCTACGCAATGGTCTCATATACCCGATGGAAATCAAATTTGGTCTCTTTATTTCGACAGGTCAAAGTCCAAAGAAGGAGCTGGTGCAGGCTACGTTATTATCGATCTGGCAGGTAACAAAACATTAATTGCATGTAGGTTGGAATTTGAATGTACTAATAATACTGCATAATATGAGGCTTTATTGCAAGGTCTCAGAAAAGCTTTGGATATGAACATTCAAAATTTAACTATCTTTGGCGACTCTGAAATAGTGGTTAGACAGGTAAGAGATTCTATCCACTGTCTTTCTCCGCATCTCAAAAGCTACCAATCTGAGGTATGGAATTTAATGAATAAATTTTCTTCTTTCAATGTAAATTCTATTCCTAGATTGAATAAATCTGAAGCAGATTTATTAGCTAATGTATCTTCTAAAATCCTTCCTGCAGAAGGCTTGTCCCCATATGCATTCACTATTGAGCTATTGTTCTAGCCATCCATTCTCGACAACATCACGAACTGGAGAGTATTTGACGATGATCAGCACATTATTAACTTTCTGCACATGGAAGAAACCTTTCAAGGCACGGTGATAGACGAACACACGCACGACGACAATTTGTGCGATTTCATGGTAATACCAAATCCAAGAACTCCTGAATATTCATCGGATATGGTGAACTCGATCCCTAAATCTGTAGTTAGATTAGAGAATTTTTATGATCTTCAAGATAAATTTAAAAAAATTGTCAACTGTAAAACCAATAGTTCCTCGTTATCATATGAAAAAGTAAACTTATGAACTAATGAAAATCCTCAGTGCATTAATCTAGGGTTGGGGTGTTCTCAACAAGAAAAAGCTTCATTTATTAAATTGTTCAAAGAGTTTAAAGATGTCTTTGCATGGACGTATGACGACCTTAAAACGTTCGACCCTAATATCATATAGCATGTCATTCCAATGAAGCCCCAAACCTTACCCTTTCAACAAAAACTAAGAAAAATGCACCCCAAACTCGAACCGACCGTTCAAAAAGAATTGAGTAAGCTCCTAAATGCTAAGATAATTTTTCCTATTAGGTACACTCAATGGGTTTCTAAACTTGTCCTAGTCCGAAAGAAAATTGGGGAAATCCGAATCTGCATCAATTTCTGAAACCTTAATAGAGCGTCTGATAAAGACAACTACCCTGTCCCGCCCATGGAACAGATCCTTCAACAGGTATCTGGTTCTGAGAGACTATCCTTACTAGATGGTTTCTCGGGATACAACCAAGTCCTGATGTCTCCACCAGACCAACTTAAAACTACCTTCCGTACCCCGTGGGGCACTTATGCTTATCGTAAAATTCCCTTTGGATTGATTAATGCCGGAGCCACTTTTCATAGAGAAATGGACATTGCTTTCCAAGGCTTAATCAATCAATCCATTTTAGTTTACTTAGATGATGTGAATGTATTTTCTAAAAACAAAAACGATCATCTAGCTCACTTATGATCCATTCTACAATGATGTCGTAAATACGGCATCTCCCTTAATCCTAAAAAATCCATATTTGCAGTAGAACAGGGTAAACTCTTGGGATTTATTGTGTCTAGCGAAGGGATGATTATTGACCTCGAAAGGACTCAAGTCATTGCAAAAGTTCCCCCTCCTACATCCAAAAAATCTATGCAATCTTTCTTAGGCCAGATTAACTTTGTGAGAATATTTGTCCCCAGCTTCTCTGAAATGGTCATACCCTTGCAGAACCTAATAAAGAAAGACACCCAATATCACTGGGGACCCCTAGAAAGTCAAGCTTTTAATGTAATAAAGAAGGCCATAATAGACGCTTCGTCTCTCATGAGCCCCAATTTTTCACAAGACTTTACACTCTATACTTTTGCTTCTGATCGTTCCTATGCCGCCGTCCTAACCCAAAATAATGTCGAAAGCAATGAAGTAACCATTGCCTTTATGAGCTCTACTTTCAAAGGTGCTGAACTTAATTACCCAGCGGTAGATCGGCAAGCTTATGTTGTTTTTAAAGCAGTTAAGCACTTTTTGTCCTATCTTCTGAAGTCTAGGACGAAAGTCATTGTCCCCTACCCAACCGTGAGGAACCTGTTAGTGCAAAAGGAACTAGGTGAAAAGAGAGCTAACTGGGTCACCTCCTTGTAGGAGTATGACTTAGAAATCACCCCAGCTCAGATAGTGAGAGGCCAAGGGTTATGCAAGTTAGTTTCTGATTCAACGACAGGACAGCAAGAAGAAAGCGATACGTCAAACCTAGGACAACACGATCAAAGTCTAATTTGTTGTGCACAAAACTCTGTTAGTCCTTGGTATGACGATATAAGATTCTGTCTTGAACATGGGTCAGCCCCCCGTCACCTGGATCCCGCTAAAAGAAGAGCATTGATATTAAAGTCTACCTCCTTTCATCTAGTTAATGGTATCCTGTTTCGTCAAAGTTTTGACGGGGTACTAATGCGCTCTCTTGAAAAAGACGAAGCAGAAAAAGTCTTGCTAGAGTTGCATGCAGGAGAAGCTGGTGGTCATTTTGGTGGTGACACCACTACCCATAAGTTTTTAAGAGCTAGTTATTATTGGCCCACGCTTTTTAGAGACACCCATGCCTTGTGTCGTAAATGTATCATTTGTCAGAAAGCGTCAGGGCGGTTACAAAAACCAGCCTTTCCTTTGTAGCTCGTTTCAGTAGATTCTCCTTTTCAGCAGTGGGGCCTTGATATCATAGGTCCGATCAACCCCCCGTCCTCACAACAACACAAGTTTATTGTGACAGCCATAGATTACTTTACCCGATGGTCTGAAGTTGCCGCGTTAAGAACCGTCAACACCAGTCAGGTAATTGCCTTTCTAAACTTGAATATTATCACTCGTTTTGGTATCCCTGACTGTTTAGTATTCGATAATGCTTCTCACTTTTCTTCTCTTGAGATCAGCGAGTTCGCTTTGGAAAAAGAAATAAAACTGAAGTATTCTGCTATTTATTACCCCCAGGGCAACGGATTGGCAGAATCAACAAACAAGAACTTGATTAAAATCATCAAGAGAACGGTGGTTGAAAATCACAAAAATTGGCACAATGCACTGTTGAACGCGTTGTGGGCTGATAGGGTAACGCCAAAATCTACTATAGGTAACTCCCCCTTTTTTTTCGTTTATGGAAGAGAAGAAATTATGCCACCTCACATCCTTCTTCCTTCACTACAGTTGTCGTAAAAAATCCAAGAAGAAGAGTGTCCCCCTTTGAAAAACCAAATTAACGCTTTGATGAAGATAGAATAGGTAAGAGCCCAAGCTAAACATAAGTTAGATCAACATCAACAATTGGTTTAAAGCTGGTTCGATTCTGATTTTGCTTCTGATAGGAATTTTGAAGTAGGTGACCTCGTCCTGAAATGGGACAAACCGCATGAGGGGAAGGGAGAACATACAAAATTTCAGATTTTGTTGCTTGGACCATTTTTTATTGCTGAAAAGTTGGGTCCTAGTTCTTTTTTATTGCAAAATCTTGAGGGGCAGCTTGACACCTATCCGGTAAATGGCCAATCCCTGAAAATATACTTTGCTTGATAACTACCCTTGTATATTATGTACATATTTTTCTTTTGTTTACTTTTTCGTTTTCTTTTTTCTTTTTTATTTTTCCTTCGATTTTGTCAATACACATAACTGTACACTGAGCTGTGCAGACAAAGACAATAGAAAATTCCTTCGTTGAAATAACTGCTAAGAAAATTTGTATAAACATCAATGGCATATCTATGTTGGAAAAAGTCTGTTGTTTGAAAGAAGTTGACTGATTGTGATCTATGAGCAAAGCCTGTCATGATCATCTATTATATTTTTACGCTGTCCCTATTCCTTAAAGGAATGACTCAGAAGATGTTTCCCTGTCTTAGGAAGTTGTTTTTGTAAATGAAACATCTCTGGATCTAAATAAAGGACAGTTCAAAAAAAATCTGATGAGGTTTGAAAAAATATGTTGAAATATAATGATTTTCAGCGTCACCCCGCTCAACTATATATCGATAAAAAACAAAACAAAATAAATTATTAATAAGAGTTGTGGGAAGTGCTTGTAGAGCCACTGGGATATTGAACAGGTCTGCTGGAAGCAGGTAAATGCATGCATGACACCAAGACAACTTCACCGGGGTACTGAACAGGCCCACTGGCAGCGAAGCAATGTCGGGTATATGAAAATTTGCAAATAAGAAAAATCTTCAATATCCTTTATTCTGATCTAGAACTTCTTGGCAGGATACAGATGTTAGAGTGGGTTAAATGACAACCCTGCTGAGGCTATGGACGCCTGCTGGAAGCAGTGGATCTACCAACAGTATTGGACATTTTATCTTTAATATCGTGACTCGCTGGTCTTAAGACTGTTATCTATTTTCATCTTTTAAAACACTGCTGGAATAGTTGGTTAATGATGATGTTTATACAATTTTCTGGTTGTTGCTTTTGAGTTGGAATTATCTTTGTTGTCCTAATCTGAATTTGTGCTTTTGGCAGAGATAACTGCTTCTACCAGTGTGTTGCCATTGTTGGCAGACAATCCACATTTTTCTACTGTCTTATAAGCTGCCTACACTCATGTTTTGCAAACATCAGATTTTCGTCGCAATTCTCAAATAAACAACACTTTTATTTTTGCGACATTTGCACATTTACCTTCGTTTTTGTTTTCACGACTGTAAGTGTGAAAAATTGGTCTTTCATAGTCGCATTAAAATCATTATTGAACTGTCGTTATCCTTCTTGTCAATATGTCCATTGCGTTTACATTTTACTTATCATTATACAGTTGGCAAGACCTTTTGATCTGCACTCATTAGACATTCTTTGATTGATCATGTAGTTTCATTTCATGAGTGATTGACTTTGTGACTCATTGGCGATTGGATTTATATGTTCTTTGATTTGGTCTACTTGGTTTCATAAAAATATATAGGTGTTATGGTTAAACCCTTGATATATTTCATTTGATCTAACACCTAGTTCAAAACGCATTGGCACGTTGGTTAAACTCTTGATATGAATTGTTACAACGCATGTCACATAGTCAAAACTTTGGTTTTGGTTTCAATTTGTATGTTTGGTTTTAAAAATATGGTATAACCATTGCTTGCGCAAATGATTAATACACTTACCATTGGTTTCATTGGTCGGGCGAATGACATGATTGTTAAACTATACAATAGTGGGTTGAACAACTATAAGAGCCGGCGGTTGTACCTTGGCAATAACTATTATGCATGGCCAGCAAATAGCTCCACCACCTTCGCATGATGTCATTAATGTTGCTCTTATCCCTGTTTCACCTCTGTTAGCCTGGGTAAACCTTCGTGCACTTTTCTCCTGTGTATGCTATGATTCAAAACCTCGACTTACCGTGTGCTCGGCTCCATGGCACCAGTGGTGTGAATTGACCCGAACAGTAGCCAAGCCTTGCTACTGTTCGACAATGCCTGAAAAGACTTAGAGGATAACGATTGACTCACCTTTGTACAACGATTCGAGGGTTTTAATTTATTTTTTGCACAGCAGTTCGCCCTGAATTTTGATGTTTGTAGAGCCATGGTGGGTGAAATTCAGTTGGAAATCAATGAGGAGTTTATTAGTTCTGCCACAGGGTTAGCAGCCATGGGCCAGCGTTGGTTTAAAAATTCAAAAGTGGAAGAGGTTTCATGGCCACTACTGTTCGTCTCGCGAAAGGTCACATCCTGTGATAGAGGTATGCCCATTTCCATGCTTAAACCATGATGGCATGACCTTTTGATGGTGGTTAAACAATTCGTGACCTGTGAGGGTCAATACGAACTGGTTTTTCTCTACCACCTGCGACTGTTAATGAATTTTATAGGGTATCCATTGAATATGCCTTTCTATTTTCAACATAGCCTATACAAAATGTCAAAAATGTTTAAAAGAGAAAAGGCTGATAGTAGTCTGTTCCACCATGGCCTAATCAGACTTATCATTGTTCATCACTTAAGTCTCCACGGTGATAGCTGGCGAGCCTTTATCTCTCGAAATGGTTTTGACGATACAGACCCTGTCCATATTGACAAGCCTGTGATTAATGAAGCTAAGGTCGGGCCACCCGTGCCCTTCCATGTCCTACTGCCCTCTCCTAAACCCTCAGTCGACCCTGATATTGAATTACCTGATGTTATAACTAAGAAGTATAAGGCTATTAAAAAACCCGTAAGCAAAAAGGCCAAGGCAAACCCTATTGTTGATGGAAAAGGTAAAAAGAATGCTCGGCTTATCTCAAGAATGGCTAGGAATAAACCTAAACCTAGTTTTGAGCAGAAGCCCATAGTCCTTAGTGAGGATTCAGACTCTGACATAGAACACTTCCTAGCTAGTGAGTACCCTTACTCACAGTGTCTGTGCTTCGAGCCACCTTATGATTTCATTTAGAATCTCCCCCCTTGCCTAAGGAACAATCCCAGTTACCCAGGGATCGAATTACCTAACGAAACCCTCAGCAATATAACCAAACCCTCACCTGCATCTTCGAAGCCCGAAAAGTTGTCATGTGACCAATGTAATATGTGGTTGGAATGATACTATATAGACGTTCCTGTACTTCAATCGAAAATCAAATCGCTGGAGAGCCAAGTTGCAGTGTTGACCATCCAAAGGGACAAGCTTCGAGCTGTTGATAGGAAGGAGAGAACCACCGGTTCCATCGTTTTTCGAAATGTTGAATCGGCTATAGCTGTTGTCAACTCCAAAATGTCATGATCAAGCTGTCTGCTCGTCATCCATGTATGAATTCAGGTATCAATTTCATTTTGTGAAATCCTCGGATTAATATAATGATTTGAGTTTGGTTTTCAAATAGCTTTGTATATCATTTGAAATGGCTCTGTCATAATGTTGTTCATCCTGTACATTGTTTTCGCTTTGCTAAAATTAAATGGAGTTTCGATTTACTCATGCCCAGTTTAGCCTTTGGTAGGTTTTCATCGGATTTGATTTGTTTTTCTGTTGAGTTAACGAAATCTATGGTTTTCTTTCGATTGGATTTGTTTGCATCTAATCTAAATAGGAGGTTTTTCATGCTAAATTTAGAGCATGATCATGTTTTGATTTGGTATGATTTCAATATGGCTCTAATTTAGTTTGTATGATGTGATTTTGAAACGACTCCGTGAGTTTGAATTGATATAATCTTCTAAATCGGGAATACAACTCTGATCAATTTCGATTCGGAAAGAACGACTATGTTTTTCATAAAAACAATATTCTCATTTAAGCTTGTGCAAATGATATCTACACCCGAATCATGGAACGTCTTTGGTGCACAGCGACTATGTTAAATTCCAATTGTTCGATTCACTCTTATCCTGATTGGATTGCTGTGTATGTTCAGTTAGTACGATGATTTTCATGAGTTGGATTCGTATCATAGAAGCTTCTCTGCTTGATTTTAATTTGCAAAATGAATTGGTCGACATCTGTTATCTCTGTCAAATCAAGTTATAATTCATTTTGAAATGAACGGTTTCGTTCAATGACAATTGAGTTTGTTTGCCCCAAATAGCAATTACAAATGATTGAACTAATCCTACAGATCTTGTTGAATGATCCCATTATGATTTCGTTTGTGAACATTTACACGCCAGTTTTGATTTAATTCGCTCATGGCATAGATCGTTTGTTATGTCAAAACGGTTATGTCGATTTGAAAATGATCTTGTTTGGATTTGATTGTGTTCCCTGTTGATGAGGCAGCATAACAATTGCCTATGATTTGTTTTAATTGTATCGATTTCAATTTGATATGAAACGATTTCATTACTGATTCGATATGATTATGTTCACCCGATTACGTGGCAACAAACAAAACAGAGTATATGCATCTCTGTAGTCATTTGATTTTAGTTTTGTTTTGATCTTGAATTAGTATGATAATTTTAATTTGAATGATTCGCTTGTCTTTCGAAGAGCAGTTAGATGCTTGTTAATAGTTTGAATTTAATTCTTTAGAGATTTGAATTGATTTTAATGATGATTCTGTGTCTGATTTAGACCAGCTACAGAATCGCAAGATTCTGTAGCTAGTCTATAGAATTAGTTTTTTATCATTTTATTAATAAAATACCCTTCTAACTTGTCCATTTTTAACCCTTTTCAGGTACATCCGAATTGCATTGGGCATGCTGGACAGTCTAGGAGATATTTGTGTGATTTAGTTTTTATTTTAGATTCCTAGTTTAGTCAGACTTGGCATATCTTCCCAGATTTTATGTAAACAGTTTTGATAACTTCCACATGGATGTTTTACCCTGTGGAAGGTCTTTAAATACTTATTATTTTGTGTAATAAGGATCATCCTCAGTCGTGGGAGAACTAGGCTATGGATTTCTAATACAAACTGAGACATGAATTGATGTTTTGCTACAACTTTCTCTTTTCAATATATCAATCCTTTGTTTCAAGTTTATGCATGTCATTTGCAGTTGATTATAGACTACTTTAGCTATCATAGTCTATTGCAGAATGATATGATTTAATTAATGTGTTATCCATATCTGATTTCTTTCATTATTTTAAAAAACACAGCAATTACTTTGTTTCAGTTAATGAATCACAGATTTCTCTTCTTCATTAATTGAATCATTTTGTATAAGTCTTTGCATACAGGTTTATCTAACTGTGGAGATTTTTAAATCAAATGATTGTTGTGGATTTTTACGTCTTGTTTGTCCTGTAATTGTATTGAAGAGCACAACAGCCTCCTGTTTACGAGAAGCTAGTGGATAATTCGGTGCAAGTTTTCTCCCTCCGATCAGCTAAGATAATCATTACATGCAGGACAAATCTGGAGCGTTTCTTCCAGGTCAGTTTGTTATTTGTTTGTTTGGTTAATTTGTTAATATAATATTAGTAGTTTAGTTAGATATATGTTTAGTTAGAATTGTAGTTAGAATTAGTATAATAGTTGTTTAGTTTAGTTAGTTTTTGTTTTATTTCTGTTCATAAAATTATAAAATCAACAAAAATATCTCTCTCTGTCTTAGGGCAAAATACAAATGAGTTTTTCATGTTTTATTTAAATCTGTAAATTGTTAATATTGTATATTTTGTGAATAAGATTTATTTATGTTAGTAGTTAGATAGTTAATTAGTTAGAGTTAGTATAGTATTAGTTAGTAGATTATATATATAGCATAGTTAATTTTGTTTTAGTTTGTTTAAGAGTTAGTTTAGTTAGATTAGTTTATTAGTTTGTTTAATAGTTAGTTTTAGTTAGATTAGTTAGTTTAGAGTAGTTTTTCTTTTTTTGTTTTCTTAGGACTTAGATCGGGTAACGGAGCCGCTAAACCTGTCAGGGTGGTTCATCCCAAATGGCTTGGGTTATTAGACAACCCTGGACCGTTTCCACTCTCCCAGTTGACGGACGGTCAATTTCACCTGTCAACAAATGGCGCTAGAAGGAGGGCCTGAACTTAATTAATGGCACGAGGTGGTCGTAAGACTCCTCCACCACCAAATTGCTCACCTATAGTGACTAGAAGCCAGTCAAACGATAATATTCCCCTTCAAACAACAACTACTTCAACCTACGATCCACAGATCACAGTTGAGCCAACAACCCCTAATCCTACAGGTGGTGACATACAAGAGATTGTCCGTCAATCTCTTATTAAAACACATAGTGCCTTAGCCCGTTTGAGGCAACCTAACCGTCCGTGGGGCCAACCTTTGGACTTCTCTGATATCAGAGAACAATTAGAAGGCACTGATCTCACTGTGAATCCTTTAGATCCAATATTAAATCCTGTTGCAGGAGGATATGGGATACCCCCTTCACCACCTCCATCATCTCCTTCCTCTTCTGGAGGAGGTTCCTCTGACGAAGGTGATTCCCCTTCTCAGCCTTCCACACCCATTACACCAATGGAAAATCAGAACAACCCTGCTAGACCTTGGCTTGATCTGGATGTCGTAGCTGTACCTGGAGCTCAGCATCCCTTATCTAAACACCCGGAGAAATGGCTTCCCAAGTTTGACCCTGACTCAAAACAGATCGCTAAAGATCACCTTAAAAAGTTCATGTTAGAGATAAGACTCCGCAATGTCGAGCATGAAGATGTTGTTTTTATGTTGTTACCCTATACTTTCGAGGGTAATGCATCCACATTGTACTTTGCCCAACAACCCCATACCATCGTGTCTTGGGAAAAGTTCGATTCTTGCTTTTTGGAAAAGTTTGGAGACGGTA
The DNA here is from genome assembly GCA_009831015.1 of Picea engelmannii. Taxonomy (NCBI): domain Eukaryota; kingdom Viridiplantae; phylum Streptophyta; class Pinopsida; order Pinales; family Pinaceae; genus Picea; species Picea engelmannii. Next base: position 750,525 of record ML780491.1, on the reverse strand, counting down.
GACCTCTGGAAGTCCTAGTTATGGATATTTCTAGCTTAAGAATGAACCCAAAAGAAGAAGTTAAAGACTTTAATCAAAGATTCTTAACACTCAAAAACTGAATCCCTACGGATTTCATGCCTGCTGAGAGTCTTATAATAGCATACTACACTAAAGATTTGCATCAAAGTATAGCTATTTGGGTTAAACGATCTAAGAAAGCCACGTTGTTAGAAGCTTTCAAGGAGGCCAACCAGATTGAAAAATACATTCTTAGTCTTAAAGACTCTACTAGCAACGAAAAAGAGACTAGTTCTTCTTCCAAAAAGAAGATCGAAATCTTCCCAAGACCTACTCAAAGTAAAACACAACCTGAAAACTCTGATTTAGAAAACTTAACTAAAGTTGTTCAAAAAATGTCAAATCAAGTTATAGATTTAAAAAGGATGACCGAAGAAGATTCCTCAAGCAAAGGGCCTTACAAGCCCCCGTTCCGGAAGCCTTTTCCTACCAATCGACCTAATCCAACCACCGAAGGCCTTAATCTAGAAAGTTTGCAATGCGCCCTTCAAACGATTCTAGAAGCCCAAGATAACTTGATGCCTCCTGAGATTCCTGATGAGGTAGTTGAACAAGAGACAATTCAATAAGAAGATTCTTCTCCAAACATTTTTGGACACTTCATGGATAGCATCTTTCAAGCTAACTTCGAGACAGTACATCCCTATAATACTAGGAGTAAGACAACAAACAAACCTACTTCTGAAAACACTATAGTTTCACCTCCAAGGCAATCTAAATCAACTGAGACTAAACAGAGTAATGTGAACCCCAACTTAGATTATGATGCAGTTGAAGATCTTAAAAGGTTGAGAGCTAACATTTCTGTTTATGAGTTATTGAAGTTTCCATTTCTGCTACAAAAAATTTCACAAAATATCTCAGAGAATGGCAAAAATGGTAATTCAAGTGGTAACAAGGTTGTGCAGAACAAAATTCCCCAGAAGACATCCACTAAAAACAATCCTGATCCACAAGATAAAGGAAGCCTTCCTGTAAGTAATGTAAATAATGTAGATAAAGTAGCTTTAGAGACTGCGAGTAAAAAGCCACAAGCTACTACTCTTAGTACTCGCAAAAATGTACCTCCATTTTTATTAACTTTCGAAATCTTTAATAGAAACGTGCACAATTGTATGGTAGACTTAGGAGCGTCATCCAATCTGATGCCGTGGTCTGTATGCCAGAAAATTAACGCAGAATTTGAACAATCTACTTTAAAAATCATACAACTTGATCGGACAAATGTTAAAGTTATAGGCGAGATAAAGAATGTGTTTATTATATTATGGTCTAACCCCAAGGTTCATCAAGTCATTGATATAATTGTTGTGGATATTCTAGAAGTGTATGGTCTGTTTTTAAGAAGGGACTGGTCGGAGCAGCTACACAGTTATTTTGTGACAGATTGGTCTCATCTATGGCTTCCAGACAACGGTAAGCCTAACAAGATAAAAGTGAATCGTGAACGCTACCTTAAGTTCACAGTCATGGATTTAAATTATCCCAATGAACCATTTACACCTTCTGCTGATTCACCCGAAGTACAAGGGATGGACACCTTTTTCGGCAATTTCATGGCCGAGGCTTCACCTATCACCAATCCAGAACAACAGTCCAAGATTGTAGCATATGTGCAGCCAACAGCTTCTACGCAACGGTCTCATATGCCCGATGGAAATCAAATTTGGTCTCTTTATTTCGACGGGTCAAAGTCCAAAGAAGGAGCTGGTGCAGGCTGTGTTATTATCGATCTGGCAGGTAACAAAACATTAATTGCATGTAGGTTGGAATTTGAATGTACTAATAATACTGCAAAATATGAGGCTTTATTGCAAGGTCTCAGAAAATCTTTGGATATGAACATTCAAAATTTAACCGTCTTTGGCGACTTTGAAATAGTGGTTAGACAGGTAAGAGATTCTATCCACTGTCTTTCTCCGCATCTCAAAAGCTACCAATCTGAGGTATGGAATTTAATGAATAAATTTTCTTCTTTCAATATAAATTCTATTCCTAGATTGAATAACTCTGAAGCAGATTTATTTGCTAATGTAGCTTCTAAAATCCTTCTTGCAGAAGGCTTGTCCCCGGATGCATTCTTTGTTGAGCTATTGTTGATCAATTTCGATTCGGAAAGAACGACTCTATTTTTCATAAAAACAATATTCTCATTTAAGCTTGTGCAAATGATATCTACACCCGAATCATGGAACGACTTTGGTGCACAATGACTATGTTAAATTCCAACTGTTCGATTCACTCTTATCCTGATTGGATTTATGTGTATCTTCAGTTAGTACGATGATTTTCATGATTTGGATTCGTATCATAGAAGCTTCTCTGCTTGATTTTAATTTTCAAAACGAATTGGTCGACATCTGTTATCTCTATCAAATCCAGATATAATTCGTTTTGAAATGAATGGTTTTGTTCAATGACAATCGAGTTTGTTTGCCCCAAATAGAAATAACAAACGATTGAACTAATCCTACAGATCTTGTTGATTGATCCCATTATGATTTCGTTTGTGAACATTTACGCGCCAGTTTTGATTTAATTCACTCATGGCATGGATCGTTTGTTATGTCAAAACATTTATGTCGATTTGAAAATGATCTTGTTTGGATTTGATCGTGTTTCTTGTTGATGAGGCAAAATAAAAATTGTCTATGATTTGTTTTAATTGTATCGATTTCAATTTGATATGAAATGATTTCATTATTGATTCGATATGATTCTGTTCACCCGATTACGTGGCATCAAACGAAACAGAGTATATGCATCTCTATAGTCATTTGATTTTAGTTTTGTTTTGATCTCGAATTAGTATGATAATTTCAATTTGAATGATTCGCTTGTCTTTCGAAGAGCAATTAGATTCTTTTTAATGGTTTGAACTTAATTCTTTAAAGATTTGAATTGATTTTAATGTTGATTCTGTGTCTGATTTAGACCAGCTACAGAATCGCAAGATTTTGTAGCTAGTCTATAGAATTAGATTTTTATCATTTTATTAATAAAATACCCTTCTAACTTGTCCATTTTTAACCCTTTTCAGGTACATCCAAATTGCATTGGGCATGCTGGACAGTCTAGGAGATATTTGTGTGATTTAGTTTTTATTTTAAGTTCCTAGTTTAGTCAGACTTGGGATATCTTCCCAGATTTTATGTAAACAGTTTTGATAACTTCCACAGGGATGTTTTACCCTATGGAAGGTCTTTAAATACTTATTATTTTGTGTAATAAGGAGCATCCTCACTTGTGGGAGAACCAGGCTATGGATTTCTAATACAAACTGAGACAGGAATTGATGTTTTGCTACATCTTTCGCTTTTCAATATATCAATCTTTTGTTTCAAGTTTACGCATGTCATTTGCAGTTGATTATAGACTACTTTAGCTATCATAGTCTATTGTAGAATGATATGATTTAATTAATGTGTTATCCATATCTGATTTCTTTCATTATTTTAAAAAGCACAGCAATTACTTTGTTTCAGTTAATGAATCACAGATTTCTCTTCTTCATTAATTGAATCATTTTGTATAAGTCTTTGCATACAGGTTTATCTAACTATGGAGATTTATAAATCATAAGATTTTTGTGAACTTTTACGTCTTGTTTGTCCTGTAATTATATTGAAGAGCACAACAACCTCCCGTTTACGAGAATCTAGTGGATAATTTGGTGCGGGTTTTCTCCCTCCGATCAGCTAAGATAATCATTACATGGAGGACAAATCTGTAGCATTTCTTCCAGGTCAGTTTGTTATTTATTTGTTTGGTTAATTTGTTAATATAATATTAGTATTTTAGTTGGATATATGTTTATTTAGAATTGTAGTTAGAACTAGTATAATAGTTGTTTAGTTTAGTTAGTTTTTGTTTTAATTCTGTTCATAAAATTATAAAATCAATAAAAATATCTCTCTCTGTCTTAGGGCAGAATACAAATGAGTTTTTCAGGTTTTATTTAAATCTATAAATTGTTAATATTGTATATTTTGTGAATAAGATTTATTTCTGTTAGTAGTTAGATAGTTAATTAGTTAGAGTTAGTATAGTATTAGTTAGTAGATTATATATATAGGATAGTTAATTTTTTTTTAGTTTGTTTAAGAGTTAGTTTAGTTAGATTAGTTTATTAGTTTGTTTAATAGTTAGTTTTAGTTAGATTAGTTAGTTTAGAGTAGTTTTTCTTTTTTTGTTTTCTTAGGAATTAGATCGGGTAACGGAGCCACTAAACCCGTCAGGGTGGTTCATCCCAAACGGCTTGGGTTATTCGACAACCCCGGACCGGTTCCACTCTCCCAGTTGACGGACGGTCAATTTCGCTTGTCAACAATACTACAACCCCAGACTTCACATCCATAAAGAATAACAGGTGTAACAAGAGTTTCAAAGAGGAGTTTCTTCTTATCCCAACTCCAAAGATCAACTGATTTACAATTGTTTTCAAGCCCATAATAATCTTTCCATCCGCCAATAATCCTTTTCTCAATGCTATAATTCCAATTGAGCTTGTGGTGAATATCAATTCCAAGATATTTGTATGATGTCACTTCCTCGAAGTTATTTTTGTCATATACAAAGGTATCAAAAAGGATCTTATTGGATTTAATAATCATGACCCTAGTCTTATTAGTTGTAATATCCCCAAACATAAATTATTATTAAAGTCTCAATGAACTTGCGAATTTATTTCCGGTTTGGAAAATTCAAATTTGGAAAAATTATTGCCATTTATGGAAATTTCAAATTTGGGAATTTAGTTAATTGTAAATTATTATTGTGACTACTCGAGAAAGATTTTATTTTCCCAACCAACTCTTTGACTACGACGCTTGTAAGAGACAAATAATTTTTATACTTATTACTGAGAGACAAATGGAACATCCAGGTTGAAATCAGTTGACCATGACTCCATGAGAGGGGAACAGGCTTGAACTACCTCAAGGGTGAATTTTACAAGTGGAAAATCAGAAATTTGGCCATTGGAAGACCGTGAAAATTAGGGATTTGTAAATATGTGAAAATTCCCAAGGGGAAACGACCTATGCACAAGATTCTTTTTTATAAATAACATATGAGAGGAGGCATGACGCTGCTAAGTACATTGGGGAAGAGACGAACTTGTTGTTATGAGCACTAATTATGAGTGTGAGTCAAGGAGAAATTCTGATCTAAACAAGGATGAACTTGTTGTTATGAGCACTAATTCTGAGTGTGAGGCAAGAAGAACCTTCGATCTGAAGAAGGATGAACTTGCTATTATGAGCACTACCTATGAGTGTGAGGCAAGGAGAATTTTAGGATCTGGCAGAGGAATATAGTGAAAGAAGAGTTTCGTGGTTCGCCCTCATGGATTCATGGTCAAGATAGGGGGTGAACGAAACAAGTAGATTGGTTGTTTTGTTCTATGGTTGGGTGGAACTTGGTTGTTCCATTTGTTGTCCCAGAAATTTGTTCAGATATGTTATTCTACTCTTCCCTAGTTGAATGTTCTGTTGATTAATAACCGGTTGAATGTTTTGTTGATTAATAATTGGTTGAATGTTTTGTTGAATAATAATCGGTAGAATGCATTTACTTAATTTTGGTTAAATGTTCTATTGATGAATGAATGATAGAATACGTCTACTTGTTGGGTAGAAGGAAATGAATTATTGAATAAGCCTTTACAATTGAATTTATGCATTGAGTAGAGCTAAGAAGGATTGTTGTATGTGCTAAATATTGATAAATGTATGGAAATTTCTTGAGTAGAGCTAAGAAAAATGATGTGTGTATTGTTGTTGATGAAAGTGTGAAAGTTTTCCTATTCTTGTTATATAATATATGGTCTACAATATAAATAATGCTTGAATCGATATGTGGTTGATATTAAAGATGTTTAAATTTGTACAATTACCAAATGGAATTTTGAGTGAATATTAGAATTTAAATATATACCTATATATTTATGTGTATTATTATTCGTTACAAATTTTCCGAACCACCTGAACATCTGTCACACCGAAAGATAATTCTCGATTATTGCAAGTAATATCCTCTTTAGCTGACCGTGTTAATTATAAACAAAGAGTTACAGTTACCTTATTTTTAACTAGTTGTTTATAGGAAACTAGTATACCAGCTACCACGATAATAGTGTTCTAGGGTAGATTCGTATCTTTTTTCAACACAATATTGGTTTTAACACTGCAAGTTTGAACCTAAGTACCCTTTCGCACAAGACGCTATCCTAGATCTGGAGATTGTGAAGGTTAGAATCCTGCAAAGAAGTTGAGATATTTAATTTGTGATAAGATGGAGTTCAACAGAAGTAAAAACTTTAAGATAGAGAATTTTTTTCCGAATGAATCTCGTCCCTTAATAAAACTATAATATTTAATGTTGATTGGTTTTCATTCGATCTGTCACTAGATGAGATTTCTATAAACTCATGAAAAATGAGTTCACGATTTGATCGGAGTCGTTGATCGAAGAAATATCGTGGGTCGTAGATCTAGTATTATTGGGAGTTTGCAACTCAGAAAACCAAAGGTATGAGTTCAGGAAACTCGCGAAACCTGAGTTCGTGATTTGATCTGAGTTGTCGATCAAAGGAAGATCGTGGGCCATAGATCTAGTCTTACGGGAGTTTGCAACTCAAATAACCAAAGGTATGAGTTCTGGAAACTCGCAAAACCCGAGTTCACGATTTGATCTCAGTCGTTGATCGAAGGAAGATCGTGGGTCGTAGATCTAGTCTTATCGGGAGTTCGCAACTCAGACAACCAAAGGTATGAGTTATAGAAACTAGTGAAACCTGAGTTCATGATTTAATCTGAGACGTCGATCGAAGTAATATCATGGGTCGTAGATCTACTCTCATCGGGAGTTCGCAACTTAGAAAACCAGAGGTAAGAGTTCTGGGAAACTCGCAAAAACTTGAGTTCGAGATTTGATCTGGGTCATTGGATCAAGGAGAAGTTTGGGTCGTTAGATCTAGTGGAGTCGTAAGAAGGTCAAGGAAAAGAGTCTTTCAACAGTCGGAAGCTTAGGAGAGTTAGTGCGAAGCTGCGTACAGATCCCAAGTGTGTGCAGGTCCAAAGTCATGTTTCATTGATGAAAGCTTAGAAGGGACAATGCTTTCAGGAACGCGGACTAGATCTAAATTTACAGGCTTGCAAGAGAAAATTGCAAGGCATAACCCTTGAAGCATTTGAATTCTCCCAAGTTAGGGAAGAAGGAGAAATAAATCTCAGGAGGAATAGTAGTTTTAAGTCTCGAGAGAAAACACTTAGAAACATTTCTAAGTCTTGAAGAGTTGAAACGTCTAAAGGTGGAGTGTAAAAATTCAAGGAAATCGAAGAAAAATCAAAGGTTAAGGGTTCCCGAAGAAGTAGTGCACTGGTTAGTCGGAAGGAAATGTAGGGATTTCACAAATCAAGAGATTTGGAAGAAGCAGAGTGAAAATCCACAAAATCCTAAAACGCGAAAACCCAAGATCATCGGGACCGTCCATCGAAAGGGGACACATGGCAAGACATCAACATTTCACTGACTCGTAGAGTGGAAAGGTCAAAGGATAGAGTCGTGAGGATTCACGATATGCAAAATAGTGATTTAATCACATTTGTTGAACTGTGGAAGATTGTGAACTGATGATTTGACATAAGGAAAACTTTAAATGTTTCGCAATGTCGATTCTCGGGAAATAGAAAGAATGAGTAAGTGGATTTCACGAAACGTGAGATCCTGATGCACTCAAAAGATTGGCTCAAAGTCCTAACGAGAGGTCATATGGGTGGAAGTTAAGGAATGGGGCTAGAAAGCGTTAGGCCCCTGTCAGTGTTTTGGAGGTCGAGGGAGTCAGAAACACTCACACGCAAGGTCCCGATATGTGAAATCGCGAATTAATTAGAGTCTTTGGTCAAGGAGAGATATTTACCGTCGATTTTGGGAGCTAAGAAATTATTGTCATTTCGAAAATCAAGAATGTGGACGAAATGTTAACCTAGAAGTAGAAAGAGTGAAATCCCGATTTGCGAAAGGAGAGTCTGGACCGTTGGATCCAGAGGAGAGTTACGTGTAGACAAATTGTGGGAAATCTTCGAAGACACATGGAAAGTATAGAAGGGCGGAACAGATTTTGGTAGCGGCAGTTGATTGGAAGAAATGTTGAGAGGTAGGAGATCGATGGAATGAAGGATTGTGGAGCTAGAACTTTCATGAAAGATAATTTTTCCTTGAGTGGGCTGCAATTCCAATTGTTGTTTTGGAAATGCGGAACGTGCCAGTTGGAGGAGGATTGCAGGGCGAAAAGCAGGTTGGTTGAAACCACTCTTTCTCGTGCCCGCAATCTTGCATTAGCATAAGGGCATAGCCCAAGGACATATGAATGAAGGGGCTAATGAAGAGGATATAGCACCCATAAATAGAGAAGCGTCGAGAACGTGTAGAGACAGATGGTTTTAAGTCTATGATAAATGAAATAAACCTTAATTTTAATTACACAAGATATGTTTTAAAATCAACTATGTTTAGACATCTATGATATGGTTATTGTCTATTCTTACAAATTTTCTGTAATTCGAGTGAGGTACTTCCTTTGTAAATCTAATGTTAATACGTACACAAACACACACACACACACACACACACATATATATATGGAATGGATCATAATGTAGTGGGGCTTTACTATCCTTTATGCTTATTTTAGATATGTTGGTAGTCTGAGAGGTCAGGTATAACAAAGTTACCCTTGACCCCTTTGAGTATATGATTACTGTGTAATAGGAAATAACTCAGAGATAAAACTTGTTATAATGTTAGTTAATTATATTAATAGATGGAAAACATAAACCTTGAAAGTTTGATAGTGATGACAACTACCTATTTATGATAACAATAGGTCTTTCAAGATAAGTTGTTCGAAGAGAGAGAGAGAGAGAGAGATTTAATGCCCCTAAGAATTATTTTTTTGGGGTAATTTTGGGGAACATTACATATGGTATCAGAGCAAAGGTTACAACACTAGGACCTTGAAGTAGGGCCAACAATGTTGTTTAGTAGATGTTTTTGGTTTGATGAAAAAAATACCAAAATGCTTATGGTTACAAGCAGAACATTTTATTTATGTTGTGATAATGGCAGCGCATAATGAAACATAAATCAGACTCGAGAAGAACCCTGAGCAAGGACTTCCTGAAGAGCTTAGTCAGAAAAGTAAAGGAATATCGACTACAAAGGTTCTGGATAAACCATTTTTTGAACCTCAGAATGTTCATGAGTGCCAAAAAGTTACATCGGTAGTGATAAGAATATCAAGAGGAGTATAAATATTGTAAAACCATGATAGAAGTGGCATTGGAGCACATAATAATGTGTGAACTTGTGAGGTAACAAATAAGTCACAATTGTTTCTCAAATATGAGTTCTGAGTGAGAGGAATACACAGGAAGAACTCTGTGTTGAGTTCAGAGAGAGATAGAGTCAATGAGAACTTTGTAGAGCTATGCTAGGTGGGCATCGAGCGAGTGCAAGTGTGCACAGAGATAACTCCTTGTCTATTTCAGGGAGAAGAGTATTAGAGGAAGATACTCACAAACTTTTTGAACACTCCGTGGAAATGCTCAGTAAGGTGTTCTTTAAGGAGAAGGTTGTCGGGAGGGAATGAATTTTTCCTTTGAAAGGAAATAGAAGGGTCGAGACCCATAGGATACTAAGTAACCTGAAGAGCTCATAAGAAAATAAGACTCACGTGAGCAAAGATGTGAGACCTGATAGACATACTCAAAAGAGGAGAAAAGGTCTAAGCCTTGGAATACTTAGAAAATCTTGTAAGACATGAGAGATTTGAACTATTGGAAGCAGATCTTGGTCATTCATTTAGAAACATTGTCAATATCATGAGAACAAAGGTCACCTTGCATTGTGGGGATAGAAGGTGCTCGAGATTTATAAACTTGTGGGTGGGTTGCAATCCAAACCATGGTTTTGGAGAAAGGACACGTATATACTCAAGGTTAATTTCGGGACGGAAAATATTTTGGTCTCAAACCACCTTTGAGTGTGGCTGCAATTGCATGTTTGTGTGAGGTCACCTCTAAAGAAATATCAATCATTGACTGAGAAGGAAGATGAAGGGTCGTTAATCTTCTTCAAGAATCTCCACAGTTGTCAGATTGTATCATTGTGGAAGGATAGGATGAGCATGGATAAAAGGTTGATATTTTGTTTAGCCGAATAACCACAAGACATCACATTAAACCCAATTCCCGTCAGTCGTTGGATCGTGTTAAAATGGAAGGACATGATAAGCCACAAAACCTACATCGTAGATAGATCATGTCATCAATCCTGGATCATGATCGAATGAACATCCTTCACTACGGGTCTAAATATATGAGACACTTACGCTTCGTCAATTTGAATATTGAAATACCTGGAGCTTGGAAACATCGAAGTCACAAAATGGACATAAGTCACCTGATCTAAAAGATCACTTCAGGATTGTTCTCAACTATTGATCATACTATAGTGAGTGTTGAGGATTGAGAATTCTAAAGCTCGGAGACGTGAAAGGATCTCGACTGTTGATCGAAAAGGGACACATGTCAATAGATTCACATCTCCGAAAGATTGACATTCAGACAAAGGACGGTGTTGATATATGAAATCTCTGATGTCTGAAGACCTAGAGTAAATAATGGCCATCCATATCAACACTTGATTAAGTCATAACCATTGGATTTAGCAATGAAAGGATGGATGTAATGTTTAAAGTTAACTAATGATGTCACTCCACGAAATAAATTTTAAACATCCGATCTGTTCGGAAAACTTGATACAGAAATTTTTGAAAAGGTTGAAAACCTGATGTTATGAAGAGATAAATCCCATCAGTCGTCCATCTCACCAAGAGATCAAATCGTAATCGTTGAAGTGATAAATGCTCAAGTTCTCGTCTCACTTAGATTTTGACCACCGCTGATGGTCATATACTATAAGGATTTTGAAAGGAAATGATAATATGTTGCTATAATTGGTAAATCATGTGGTTTTGTAATGCATGATCATATGTGATGTTTTGAAGGAAGCGCCTCCACGAAATATAGTCTATGTTAAAATAACAAATTCAGGATCGGATTTAATGGATGAAATTGATCCATAACTGATCAATTTACGAAAATCTATCACAGTGAAAATAATAATAGAGATTATGGTTAAGTTAATTAAAGAAGAGGGTTGGTTCGAAATGAAGAGACACAATGTTTCATACTCACATTGTTTTGAAGAATATATAAACATGAAAGAGTGGGAGAAGAAAGTGTCTTTGCAATTCTTAACTGAAGAAGATTCCAAAAATAAAATGTGAAGATATTAGAGGAAAGAAAATATCAACAAGACATGAATTACAGAGAGAATATGAAATGCAGTGATGAGTGTCTTATGATATACCTCTAACCATAAGATAGAATTAATTCTATAATGGATCACTACTACTAGAGTTGAATAAACTCTAGTTGGATAGATTGGGTTCTATTAGCAAGCTGGGTCTTACAGCAAGTTGGGTCCTGCGCCAAGATGGATCTTGGCTGAGAGTTGGTTCTCTCCGAGGGGATGTTTTTCCTTACTTTAGTTGGTGCTGAAATGATTAGTTGGTGCTAAAGAAAATTCTCTTTCACATGTATTCATATTACTATGTTCATATCAATTATAAAAAAGTTTATACAAACTTTGGGTGTCTCTTTGTCCATTGTAATTTGAATGTTATTAATCTGAGTTTGGATAGAAATGGTCTAATAAGATTCAAAAATAGGTTATACATACCGGATTTTGCAGAATTAAAGTTAGCAATTTTTTACGAAGTGCACAAGAAGCCATACTCTGGTCCTCCAGGATACCAGAAAATGGTAACAACACTAAGGAAATTATTTTATTGGCCTAATGTGAAGGGTGAGACAATATAATACTTGTCTAAGTGCCAAGATTGTCAACAGGAGATGGATGAACAAAAACATCTAGCTGGCCTATTCCATCCTCTACCTGTACTAAAATGGAAATGGGAGGCTATATCACTGGATTTTATCATAGGTTTGCATAGAAATCAAAACAAAATGATTCAATTATGGAAATAATTGATAATATTAACAAGTCTGCACATTTTATTCCTGTAAAATCCACTTATAAATCTATTAAATCGTTGCAATATTCATGAAGGATTTTTTTTTTAAACCGCATGGTGTTCCAAAAATTGTGATTTTGGATAGAGACTTAAAATTTACATCTACTTTTTGGAAAGAACTACTTGCAGGGTTGAATACGAACATGATTTTCATTATAATCTACAACCCACAAGCGGATGGGCATACTGAACGGACAAACCAAATCGTGGAAGTTATGCTACGAATGTACGTAAGGAAGAAGCCAAAAGTGTACAATCCGATTAGCTAGGATAACCCAGTTGACACCCTTGTAGTAGGACCAGAAATGCTCCAGGAAATGTAGAATACAGTACAGCATAATTTAAAAGAGGTAGAGGAAAAATAGAAAAGTTACGTGGACCTGAAAAGAAGACACCATAAATTTCAAGTTGGAGATCACATGTATTTAAAAGTCAAAGAAAGAAGAAGTTCATTAAAGCTAGGAATTTGTGCCAAGTTGGAACCCAGTTTTTGTGACATTTTGAGATCTTAGCTTGAATTGGACCCATGGCATATCAACTTGCACTTCCTACAAAACTGAAAATTCATAATGTATTTTTGTTTCTCTGTTAACAAATGTGTTTATGATCCTACTCACATGATCGATTGGAACATGGTGCAGGTGGACCCAGAAGGTGAGTTCCAATAGGAACCTCTACGCATTCTAGACATGAGAGAGACTGTCCTACGGAATAGAGTTTTCACTCCAGTAAAAGTGAAATGGAAGCACTTTAGTCCGGAGGAGGCCACTTGGGAATTGGAGGAAGATTTGCGGAGATCTTATCCAACCATGTTCTAAGAAAGGAATGAACACTGAGGACAATGTTGTACTGAAGGGGGAAATAATGTAATATCCCCAAAAATAAATTATTAATAAAGTCTCAATGCACTTGGGAATTTATTTCCATTTTTGGCAAATTCAAATTTGGAAAAATTATTACTGTTTATGGAAATTCCGAATTTGGGAATTTACTTAATTGTAAATTATTATTGTGACCCTTGGGAAAAGATTTGATTTTCCCAACCAACTCTTTGACTATGACACTTGTAAGAGAAAAATAATTTTTATATTTATTACTGAGAGACAAATGGAACAACCAGGTTGAAATTAGCTCACCATGACTCCATGAGAGGGGAACATGCTTGAACTACCTCAAGGTTGAATTTTACAAGTGGCAAATGAGGAATTTGTCCATCGGTATCCCCTCAAAATCAAGAATTTGTAAAGCTACGAAAATTCCCAAGGGGAAAGGACCTAGGCACAAGATTCTTTTGCATAAGTAGCATATGAGAGGAGGCAAGATGCTGCCAAGTATGCTGGAGAAGAGACAAAATTGTTGTTATGAGAAGTAATTCTGAGTGTGAGGCATGGAAAACTTCAGGTCTAAAGACGGACAAACTTTCTGTTATGAGCATTGATTCTGAGTGTGAGGCAAGAAGAAATTTCAATCTGAATAAGGATGAACTTGATGATATGAGAAGTACTTCTAAGTGTGAGTCAAGGATAAATTTTGGATCTGAAAGAGGACTATAGCGAAAGAGGAGTTTCGAGGTTTTCCCTCATGGATTGATGGTCAGGCTAGGGGGTGAACGAAACAAGTAGATTTTTTGTTTTGTTCTATGGTTGGGTGGAACTTGGTTGTACCATTTGTTGTCCCAAAAATTTGTTCATATATGTTCTTCTACTCTTCCCTCGTTGAATGTTTTGTTGATTAATAATTGGTTGAATGTTCTGTTGAATAATAATTGGCAGAATGAATTTACTTAATTCTGGTTAAATGTTCTATTGATGAACGACTGATAGAATACGTCTACTTGTCGGGTAGAAGGAAATGAATTATTGAATAATCCTTTACAGTTTCATTTATGCATTGAGTAGAGCCAAGAAGGACTATTGTATGTGCTAATTGTTGATAAATGTTTGGATATTTCTTGAGTAGAGATAAGAAAACTACTATTTGTATTGTTGTTGACAAAAGTGTGAAAGTTTTCCTATTCCCATGATATAATCTATGGTATACAATAGAAATAATACTCAAATCGATCTGTGGTTGATATTAAGGATGTTTAAATTTGTACAATTACCAAATGGAATTTTCAGTGAATATCAGAATTGAAATACATACCTATATATGTATATGTATTGTTATCCGCTATGGATTTTCCGAACTACCTGAACATCTATCACACTAGAAGATACTTCTCAATTGTTGCAAGTAATATCCTCTTTAGTCGACTGTGTTAATTATAAACAAAGGGTTACAATTCCCTTCTTTTTAACTAGCTATTTATAGGAGCCTGGTATACCAACTACCATGATAATAGTGTTCTAGGGTAGATTCGTATCTTTTTCAACATAATCTGTGTTTTAACACTGCAAGTTTGAACCCGAGTACCCTTTCACTCAAGACATTATATTGGATCCAGAGACTGCGAAGGTTAAAGTTCTGCAAAGAAGTTGAGAGATTTAATTTTTGATAAGATGGAGTTCAACAAAAGTTAAAACTTGAAGATAGAGAATTTTTTTTCAAATGAATATCGTCCCTTAATAAAACTATAATATTTAATGTTGATTGGTTTTGATTCGATCTGTCACTAGATAAGAGTTTTGGAAACTCATGAAACCCAAGTTCGTGATTTGATCAGAGATGTCGATCGAAGGAAGATTGTGGGCTGTAGATCTAGTCTTATCAGGAGTTCACAACTCGGATAACCCAAGGTATGAGTTCTAGAAACTCGTGAAACCCGAGTTCATGATTTGATATGAGACATCGATCGAAAGAAGATCATGGGCCATAGATCAGGAGGAATATTAGTTTTAAGTATTAAGAAGAAACACTTAGAAAATTTTCTAAGTCTTGAAGAGATGAAGCATCTAAAGGTGGAGAGCAAAAATTCGAGGAAACCGAAGAAAAATCAAGGGTTAATATCCATTCATGAGAAGCCAAAATATTTCAAGCCGTTAGATATCAGAGAAGTAGTGCATTGGTTAGTCACAAGGAAATGTCAATATTTCTCAAATCAAGATATTTGGAAGAAGTATAGTGAAAATCCGCAAAATCCGTGAAATCTCGAAATGCGAAAACACGAGATCATCGAGATCGTCCATCAAAAGGGGACACGTGGCAAGAGATCAAAATTTCACTGACTCGCTAAGTGGAAAGGTAAAAGGGTAGAGTCGTGAGGATTTGCGATACGCAAAATCATGATTTAATCATAGCCGTTGAATTATGGAAGGCTGTGAACCATCGATTTGATGTAAGAAGAAGTGAAAAGGTTTCGTAATGTTGGGTCTCGGGGGATCGAAAGAATGAGTAAGAGGATTTCACAAAACGCGAGATCCCGACGCACTCGAAAGATTGGCCCCAAGTCATAATGAGAGGTCATATGGGTGGAATTTAATGAATGGGGCTAGCAAGCGCTAGCCCCTTTTAGGATTTCATAGGTCAAGGGAGTCAAAGAGACTCACGTGCAAGGTCTCAATATGCAAAATTGCGATTTAATTGTAGCTGTTGGTTGAGTAGATATCTGGAGAGTCAGTTTTCGGTGCTCCAAAATTATCGACATTTCAGAAATCGGGAATGTGGAGGAAATGTTAACCTCGAAGTCATAAGAGAGAAATCTCTATTTGCAAAAGGAGAGTCTGGACCATTGGATCCAAAGGGGAGTTATGTGTCGACAGATTGTGGGAAATCTTGGAAGACACGTGGAAAGAAAAGAAGGGTGGAACGGATTTTGATAGCGGTCATTGATCAAAAGAAGTGTTGAGAGGAACGATATCGACAGACGAAAGGATTTCAGATCCAGAACATGCGCAAAGGATAATTTTTCCTCAAGCGGGCCACAATTCCAACCACTATTTTGGCAACAGGGTACGTGTCAACTAGAGGAGGATTGCGGGGAAAAGAGTGGGTTGGTTGAAACCAGTCTTTCCCATGCCCGTAATCATGAATTAGCATAAGGGCATAGCCCAAGCACATATGAATCAAGGGGCTAGTGAAGAGGAGCTAGTTCCCATAAACTAAGAAGAACCCAGTGCGCGTAGAGACAAATGGTTTTAAGTTTGTGATAGATGCACTAAACCTTAATTTTAAGTATGCAACCTATGTTTTAAACTCAAATCTATTTATACCTAGATGATATGGGTATTGTCTATACTTATAGATTTTCTGTAATTCGGGTGAGGTACTTTTTGTGTAAATCTAACCTTAATGTGTACTTATATATATATATATATATAGAAGGGATCACAATGTAGTGGTGCTTTACTATCCTTTATGATTATTTTATATATGTTAGTAGTATGAGAGGCCCGGTATAAAGAAGTTACCCTTGACCCATTTTAGTATATGATTACTGTGTAATAAGAAATAACTCAGAGATAAAACCTGTTATAATGTTAGTTAATTATGTCAATAGCTAGAAAACATAAACATTGAAAAGTTGATAGTGATGACAACTACCTATTTATGATAACAATAGGTCTTTCGAGATAAGTTGTTTGAAGAGAGAGAGATTGAATGTCCCTAAGAAATTGTTTTTATTTGGTAAATTTGGGGAACATTACATATGGTATCAGAGAAAAGGTTACAACACTAGGACCTTAATGCAGGGCCAAAAATGTTGTTTAGTATATGTTTTTGGTTTGATGAAAAAAATAACAAAACACTTACGGTTACAAGTACACCATTTTATTTTTGTTGTGATAATGGAAGCGTAGAATGAAATATAAATCAGACACAAGAAGAACCTAAAGAGCCTAGGCAGAACAGTGAAGGAATCTCGGCTACCGAGGTTCTGGAGAAACCATTTTTCAAACCTCAGAACGTTTCTGAGTGCCAAGAGGTTACCTCAGCAGTGTTAAGAAGATCAGGAGGAGTAGTGATATCATAAAACCACAATAGAAGTGGCTTTGGACCACAAAAAAATGTGTGAACTGGTGAGGTAACAAATAATTCTCAATCGTTTCTCTCATATGAGTTGTGAGTGCGAGGAATACATAAAAATAACTTTATGTTGAGCTCAGAGAGAGATAGAGTAACTGAGAACTTTGTAGGGCTCTTCCAGGTGGGCATTGAGTGAGTGAAAGTGTGCACAAAGATAACTCCTTGTCGATTTCAGGGAGAAGAGTATCAGAGGAAGATACTCACAGAGTTGTTGAACTTGTTGGAAGATTGGTTGTTGTCATTGATGTCAACCCTAGTCATGGGTTTTGGACCAGAAGATTGATGAAGTTATTTGGACATGAAGGAAAATGAAAATGAAGATACAACACCCATGGATGGATAGTATACATCATGCTC